>OX375867.1:1076321-1262344 GCA_947359475.1 Heligmosomoides polygyrus bakeri
GCTCCACATGGGAGTCCTTCTCTGTGCTATAAACCGCTCGAGAATAAGAACTTGTTTCAGGTCAGACTTGTAGCGGCTGTAGTTTAAGCCACACACCCTTAGAGCGCATCCGCGGAAATAGTCAGGCGATCGTTACGGATAGATAATGATAATATGTAATGCAACCGGATGACCACACCCCCAAAAAGGGTACAGCGTCTTTGACGCTAAACAGTACTATCATATCTTTAAAACCGCATTGTCATATTATCACTATTATTACCACGACTTTCCCGCGATCATAGAGGGATTCGTGAGATTTGACTTGCTGGTTTAATTACCCCAAGTTTGAGGTAAGACGTCATCAACGACTAGTGTACATACATGTGCTGTGTTAAGGATACGTATGGAGAACTGCATCACCAAAGCTTGTCTACCATTACTTCATTAATTTTCAAATTACTATTGTCATATCATTTTTACAATATCGATCGTTTATCGATTTTCACTTATCCTTAACCTTTGTTCAATCGCTACCTGTGACATTCACTTTTTCATTCACGAGTGATTCTATGCCAATAAAGCTAACCACTGCACCTAAATGTATACTACGGACTGTATGGGGCATTGGTTTGTCCATCTGTCTGTCGACGCAGAAATAATTGTCGCTGGCAATGCTTTCAGCTGTATACGCGGGTTCAACCAGGTGATACTCACCGATGGAACGAATACAGTGGCCAGCGTAAGGGCCTCCCGGAAACGCAACAATATCGATTACATATTATCGATTACAATATCGATAGTCATTATTGATTTTCGCCCATATTTTACATTTATCCCTATCCCTTATTATATGGCTGCATAGTACTTTCACTTGTTATTTCGTGAGCCATTCCATGCCAACGAAATATGCACCTATCTGTCCCAGAGTGGTGGAGAGTATGGCGCATCGGTTTGTCTGTATGTCCGTCCTCGCAAAATTAATGACCGATTCCAGGGCTTCACACCGCATACGCAAGATCAACCAAGCGATCATTATCGGTAAAAGCAAATGCAGTGGTTAGAGAATGAGGCTCCCGGGAGGGGTGCAATATGGATCAATATTATCGATTGCAATATCGATCGTTATTATAGATTTCCGCCCATTCCTACAGCTATCATTCACCTTTATTTAATGGCTGCATAGGACTTTCAATTGTTATTTCGTGAATCTTTCTAAGCAAGGAAATACATCATTGCACTTAATTGTCTCAATACTCTACGGACTGTTACAGCATATGGCCATCAGTCCGTCCGTCTGTTCGTCCGCGCAAAGTTAATGGCCGCTGCTAGGGCTTAACACCGTATACGCAGGATCAAATAGACGCCTATTACAGAAGGAAGCGAATACGGTGGTCAGTGAATGAGCCTTCCGGAAATGGAACAATACGGATCAATATTATCGATTGCAATATCGATCATTATTATCGATCTGCGCCCATTCTTACAGCTATCCGTATCCTTCATTCAATGGCTGCATAGGACTTTCACTTTCATTCTATGCTAAAGAAATACGCACTTATCTGTCTCAGAGTGGTGGAGGCATAGGCCCATCGGTTTGTCCGACTGTGCGTCGGCGCAAAAATAATGGTCGCTTCGTGGGCTTCACACCGCATACGCAAGGTCAACCAGGCGACCATTATCGGTAAAAGCAAATGCAGTGGCCAGAGAATGAGGCTCCCGGGAAGGGAGCAATAGGGATCAATACTATCGATTACAAAATCGATAGTTATTATCGATTTTCCCCATATTTTACAGCTATCCTTGAGCCTTTATTCAACGGCTACATAGGACTTTCACTTTTTATCCGCGAGTCATTCTATGCAACGAAATATACCATTGCACCTAAATGTCCCAGTACTCTACAAAATAGTGGAGTGTATTGCCCATCGGTTTGTCCGTGTGTACGTCGGCGCAAAAATAATAGCCGCTGGCAGAACTTCGAGCTCTGTACGCAGAATCAAATAGGGGAGCATTATCGATAGACGAATATGGTGGCCAGTGGATGAGCTTCTCGGAAAAGGAACAATATCGATCAATACTATCGATTAGAATATCGATAGTTAATATCGATTTTCGCAGGTATTTTACAGCTTATTCCTTTGTTCCATGACTACATAGGACTTTTTCATTGATAAGGCATTCTATGAAAATAATGTACACCATTGCACCTAAGTGTACACTACGCACTGCTGGAGTGTGTAGCTCATGTCCGTGTGTCCGTCTGCGCAAAATTAGTGGCCGCTGCAAAGGTTTCACACCGCATACCTCGGATCAAATGGACAAATTTTCGATAGAAGCGAATACTGCGGCCAGTGGATGAGCCTCCCGGGAAGGGAACAATATGGATTATTGATTGGAATATCGATCAGCGGTATAGATCACAATGTTTGTCAATGTTATCAATTTTCGTCCATATTCTACAGTTTGATGGAGAACTGCATGAATATGTCGGCGGGATAGAATAAAGGAATCGGAAAGAAGTGGGTCGATGCTATCGACTTCTGGGTAGTCATAACTGCAGGTGAATCTTACGGCTTTCCCCGCGCATCAGAAGCAGTTCCATGGACCACTGACAGTGAAAAGTCCACCGTAACTACCGCCAACGATAAAGCCAACAGGACGTCGAAAATCGAAGATCCATCGCCGATTGTCGAAGACAATGTGAATCACCTCGTTAGCCGGTGAGAATCGTCGTGTGATCGCATTGTCCTGGCCTTGTTTTCAGTCGTTGTGACTCCGTCGAGTCAAGCAAACGCGTGTGGCTCCTCCACCACTTCATTTTCGCCTTCTCATCCTTCTCGTCGTCCTCCCACCGACCACAACCGTCGTAGATGGCAGCGCCTTGGCCACCAAGGCCGCTAAGCGAGACGAGCGACACCAGACATGGTTCTCACGATCACCTGGACCTGTCCGATGACGATGACGTCAGATGGCAGGCCATTTCTTCGTCGGTCTTTAATGAGAATGCCTATATGGACCAGCAGATGGCCGGAATCTATTGCTGGCCGTGTCGCCTAGACGTCTCCTTTGTATTTTAGTTGGCATCTATTGCCAAGGAATCCAACGACATTTTCCACTATTTATTATAATTTTTAGAGCACCACAATGTTTTTAAAACCAGTAAAAATTCACCCACATAGTCTTCTAAGGTCTAGTTTATACTGCAGCTACCGCGCTATGTGTAAGCACGGAATCTATCATTATCGATTTTATCGCGCGCGCGATCGATATAGATCATTACTATACTCACATGCCGCGCAGATACTCGAGTATAAACCCAGCCCAATAGCAACACAATGTCATGCCCTAAAAAGAAAAATTGTTGTACGTATTTTGAACATTGTTCTTCCGAAAACTTTAAAAGTTAGGTAAGTGGGAAGTCTGAGGCCCCGTTTATACTTCCGACGATGAGCGACGCGACGGCATGTGTAGTGGCCAAATCGATCGATAGCGTCGCGCAATCAATGTGGTCACAATACGTGGCGCCACGTCGCTCGGCGTCGAAGTATAAACGGGCCCTAACTCTTCTAACTTTTGAAGTTTAAAAAAGTACAAATAAAACACGTACTAGCAACTTTTTTATTTTTCGTTTAAAACTTTTAGATCATGGAAATGTGTTATTATTCTTTTGAGATCAATTGATGAGGTCCTAGTTGCACGTACATATTCCAGAGATATGGAAACCCTAGGCTGGACCCGATCCAAGGACCTTGTGCCAGATGCAGACGACATCCACCGCCTCTTACGATTGCGCTACCGCGCGCCCCTTCCTTCAATGGTTTCAAGGGTATTTCATAAAAAAAATTACTTTTTGAATATTTTTAACCTTCACGCCTTCTTACTTTTCTCTACTTCTGTTGCTTATTCGAAACCAACGGTCTTTTATCTCCTATCTGGGCGAGGGTAACGCAGCCGGAACGGGTGATGGTTCTCATCTGCACAATGAATCGAGGTCCTTGGTTCAGGTCGCACTCAGGCCAATTAGGCCTTCTGTCCCTCCGGGGTCGGAGACTGACTGGGAAGGATAAAGCGCTGACTTGTTCATCCGTTGGCCACCGCAAGTCATTTTATAGGCCAAATACGCTTTCAAATCGCCTCCACGATATCCCGTGGAAGTAGAATGCGTGGCGCACCCTGCATGAAGATAACTACTGCCAACTTGTCGCTTTGTGCGTCTTTCTTTTGAAATTTCACCTTGAAGGGCGAAGATTACACAACAAAGAATAACGATTGGCGTTACTCAATTCTGTTGAAGGATGCGCCACGTACTCTATTTCTTCCGGATGTCGTGGAGGCGATTTGCATGAGTAGTTGATCTATATATGATGACTTCCGGAGGACAGCCGATGGACAAGCCAGCGGTTTATGCTTCGCAAACGACTCAGGTTCTAAATCACCGAACCAGGAGGAATCAAAAGCGTGGTTGGCCTGGGCGGGATCCGAGCCAAGAACCTCGATTCGGAGTGCACGCGAGAGCTGCCTCTTTCTGCATACAGCGCCTCAACCGCCACTCAAACATACAGGCCGTTCCTTTTCGCCTTCTTTTACCTCCTTCAATCGCTTTCCTTCCACGGACGTTCCCAGCTATAAATAATGGATTAGTGGCCTTGTATGGAGTGTTTGCTTGTCGTGACACTGCGCGCAATGTGTCATCGTTGTCACGACGGCGAAGGCTGAGGAGGATTCTCGGAGTGGGTGTGAAAGTCGTACTCAGTCATGATGGTTTAGAGCACTTCCGCAATTGTTACCGTATTTCCGTGTCTTATTGGATCAAAAGGAAGGTACATACCTAACCAATAGAGACATTGCGCGAGGTAACTGCTCATCCAAATAGTATAATTTTCTAATCTTCACTAAAAAATTTAAAAAATTAAAAAAAATACTTTGAGATCGAATGATAGTAATTTCTTCTTCGTCGTTATTCAAACAACGCAGTTTTCCTCTAGACACTCCGCAAGAGAGGGTGGCTTTTTAATTAATAAATTTCAATGTAAAAAATATTGAACTTGCTTGGACAATGTCTATTCAAATATTCGATACGTCTGACTTTCATTCATAGAATGTTCACTGTATTTTAAAAGGTAATCGCCGAGCACTTTTTAATTTGAAACTGGACACCTTTAGAAATAAATAAAATGGAAATTTTGCTAACCTTTGCAAAACAGACATATCCAAAGTCCAAACACAGTCTAATCTTTTTAACAATACCTTCTTAAAATGTATTCAGGAAACTTTTTGTTAGAAATTCACTTCTGCAGAACGTCTCAAGAAGAAAAAACTACACTGTTTGAATAAACACAAAATTCGTATCACTTGGCCTCAAACAAAATTTTTAGCTCCGAGCTTCTCTCCTCTGGAACGTCAGCCCCTGCAGAATAATATGCCCACCGAAAAAAAACTTCTGCAAACATTAACAAAAATTTCAAATTTTTTCAAACGTGCCGAGATCAATGAATTTTTTGGGGTGTTTTAGGGAGAGATTGCGCAGTGTACTCACTCTTGTTTTATAAGTTACATTGTCCATTGTAATGATAGTGCGATTGCTGTTTAAATACGTACAAGAGTAGAAAACGATGAGCGACCACAGCAGAAGAAATATGAGGTTGTCCTATAAGTCTTCGCCGTTTTTTTCAACGATTCACTGCAGATTTCGCCGGCGGTCTCTTGCATAGGGTTGCATACCATTCGAAAGAGACTGATTTGCTCTATCAGAGCATGTATTGCATTTCTTTTTTCATAATGAATTTTGTCAATTTTTAGGTCGCTGAAATGAAAAGTGAAAAAGTGAAAAAGTAACCATTTGCGCACTTGTTCTCTCCGCTTAGGTTTGTAAATTTTTGCGCAGCTTTTTGGAGCATTTGGAAGACAATGCTCTGTACTACAAGAACATGTGTTAGTGCTATTTGCTCATTTGTCCTTTATTGATTTTTATTAGGTCGTAACGAATTAAATGGCACTGGCTCGCGCCATTTTTTGGCGCGTTTACGCGTTTGATCAAGAACAAACCGTAACATGTGGCATATCATTTAGAAGCGCAAACTTTGCTCTACCGGAGAGTACCAAATTTTCTATGTAAAAGTGGGAAAACTTTAGAGTTTTATTGACTTTTTTGCAGATGGACAAAAGGGTAATCCGAGGCATTTACTTGTATGAATTCAAGCTGGGCACTACAGCTAAGGAGGCGAACGAGAAGATCAACGCCGCATTCGGTCAAGGATGTTCCACAATTCGGACGGCGTATCGTTGGTATCAGAAGTTATGGAATGGAGATGAGAGCTTGGAAGAACATGAAGGTCGTGGGAGGCATAGTGATGTTGATGAGGACAAGCTGAGAGATGTGGTAGAGGAGGATCCACGCGAAGGTACCAGGGAGATAGCGAAGGTTCTTGGCGTCAGTCACAACACAGCTGCCCGGCATCTGAAGGAAATTGGAAAGACCAAAAAGCTGGAAAGATGGGTGCCTCACGAGCTGTCTGAGGAGCAAAGAAACCGACGATATGAGGTCTTGTCCGCACTGCTTCTACGGAACGAAACGGACCCATTCCTTGATCGCGTCGTAACCTGTGACGAGAAATGGATAACGTACTACAACAGACGACGATCGGCACAGTGGGTGGACAGCGATGAGAGCCCCAAGGTTTTTGCGAAGCCGGAATTGCACCAAAAGAAAGTAATGGTGACAGTATGGTGGTGTTCGCTGGGAATTATTCACCACAGCTTCCTCCCTCCCGGTGAATCCATCACCGCAGAGAAGCACTGCATTGAAGTTGAAGAAATGACGAAAAAGTTGAAGGATATCCGGCCGGCCTTGGTGCACCGAAGGCGAGTTCTCCTTCTGCACGACAATGCTCGCCCCCATGTAGCACGAATGACGTTGCAGAAATTGAATGAGCTGAGCATTGAAACTCTACCACATCCTCCGTTTTCTCCCGACTTCTCCCCAACAGACTACCATTTCTTCAAGCATCTTGGCGACTTCTTGGTAGGGAAAATATTCAAATACCAACAGGATGCCGAAAGTGCCTTCGAAGATTGCGTCAATTCCAGAACTTCTGATTTTTATGCTACTGGGATAAAAAAGCTTGTGTCACGTTGGCAAAGATGTGTAGAATCAGAAGGTTTTTATTTCGATTAATAAACTTGCCTAAAAGCCGAGATATTGACTGTTTAAATTTACAGTGGTTCAGTGCCATTTATTTCGTTACAACCTAATAGGACATCAAATTGGGACGTCCGAAGGAGGATGGTTATTTTTGCCGACAGCTCCTGCTCTGTGGTTGGACTTTTTGGGTTGGTGTTATATGTCATTCGAAAGAAAATGTCTCGCTCTATAAGAATATGTGTCGCGTTTATTGATTTCTATTGAATGTCAACAAAATGCCAAAAAGAGAAAAATCGTCTTCACCAATAACTCCTTCTCCTTCTTCAGCTGTTGATATTCGACAGAATTCAGCGTGAGAATAAACGCAACACAAATTCTTACTGAGCAAGACATCCTCTTCCAAACGACATACAACACCAAGCAAAAAAAGTCCAACCACAGAACCGGAGTTTTGGTAAAAATTCGGACGGAAAAGTCGGAATTCCGAATTTGATGGCCTAAAAATCAATAAAGGCAAGTGAGAAAATAGGTCCAACACGTATTCTTGTAGTACAGAACATTGTCATCCAAGTGCTATAAAAAACTGCGCAAAAAATACAAACCTAAGCGGAGAGAACAAGTGCGCAAATGGCTACTTTTCACTTTTTCACTTTTCACTTCAACGACCTAAAAATTGACAAAATTCATGATGAAAAAAGAAATGCAATTCCACTATCAACAGCATTCCACTATCAATCAAATAAACACTGGAATGTTATGTGCGAGTGTACAGCACAATCTCTCCATGCGAACAATTCTTTGTGTCGTCATTTTAAAGCACTGGTCAACGGAACTGGAGCTTAGTACGCATTTAAAAAGTGTTCTCATTTCTTCCTAAGATCTGTATAAGAAAGCTCGGATCTATCCTAGTCCGGGGGGGGGCCACAACTAAAAAGTAGGTAACAAAATGAATTGAGACTTACCGAGCGGCTCCTGGGGAACAAGATGAAACCTAAAAGAACCCAAAAATCGAAAAAATAAACGAAAAATAAAAAATCGCCGCGGTTTTACAACCGACTCGGCGGGCAAAGAGCGACGGAATGGAGGCATGCCGCGTGCTGACCGCGGCCTGACATGTTATAACCAGGATCTAACATGGTGAGGAGCGCGCATGAAGCCGACGCCGCGTGCTGACCGCGGCCTGACGTGAGGAGGGGCACAACTTTGCCTGCTTACAACCGCAACAAATGTATTTTTTCGTTTTTTTTTTCATTGTGACTTTTCTTGTTTAGATCCCATGTTGCTCTGTAGGAGCCGCTCGATAAGTCTCAAGTGCATCTGTTACAAATAATACTTTTTAGTTATATGCCCCCCCCCCGACTAGGATAGATCCCAAATTTTCTTAAGCTTTCTTATAGGATTATTTTGCCTTTGTTATAGGGTGTCTATTTTGAACTAAGATAAACTCATTTATGCTTGTAAAGTTTTCGGTTTAAAATGAAAAGTGTCCACTTTAAACTGGACATGGTGTGGTGTGGCTTTAAGGTAAGGGTTACTGACATTTGTGGATGACATGGCGACTCTAATACCTTTACTTGAGTTCAGAAACAGGTGTTGGTATAAAGGGCCAATTTTTTCTTAAAACATGCTGTATACGAGATTTTGCCCACAAATTTTTTAGAGCAATAAAACCAGCATTTCTTTATTTTCTATTTCTCATAAAGTGTCTATTTTGACTTTAGATGTGTTCGTTTTTGTTTGTAAAATATCTGTTTCAAAGCGAAAATGGTATTCCACAAGGTGTCTCAAAAAATGTATACACTGTTTGAACGGTGATAACCTTGCTCATATTAAAGGTACTGAAGAAGTTAAGAGCCCATATGAAAGCTTAAGAAAATAGCAATTTTTTGACATATGAGGTGATGATAGGTTCGTATTTAGATACTATTGACTGGATAAGTTCTTTTCTCAGTTCTGGAAGTGTTAATGAGATGTATGAGACTTTCATTTTCATTTTGAAGCATGTTGCATCATTGTTTGTCCCTGTGCGGAAAACTCCAGTTTCCAAAACTAGGCTGCCTCGTTACCTTGATAGGCTATATAGAGCTAAAGCTGAATCGTACAGGAAAGCCATGGTTGACAATACTGAAGACACCTGGAGATATTACAAAGAAGCGTCTGATTTATTTGTAAGAAAACTAGCCAAATTTAATAAGTCAGTGGAGAAAAAAATCCTAGAATCTGGTAACAAATTGGCTTTTTACAAGTTCATTAACTCTAAAATAAAAAGCAAGCAACTGGTAGCCACTTTACATGATGGGATGATGGATCAACCGTTGTCTCCGATAAGGACAAAGCAGAGCTCCTTGCGGATTTCTTCGAAAGTATTTATGTAAAGGAAACTGATGATCACATGCCATTACTAGGTAAAAGTTTTCCAGTAATGCAAGATTCAGTTTGGTTTAGTCGTGTTAAAATCTTAGAACTTCTCTCAAGGTGGCCAAGTGCTTCATCAGAAACACCCGACGGTGTTCCACTACTATTCATAAAGAAGGTTGCTCATCACATTTCGACCCCTCTTGAATTTCTGTTTAACTTAATATTCTTCCGTGCGGAAGTGCCTAGGAAGTGGAGGCACTCATTCATTACACCAATTCCTAAGAAACCTCCGTATAGTAATCCTAATAATTACAGGCCGGTAAGTATCACATCCGTTTTTTGCAGACTTTTCGAAAAAATCCTTAAAAGCAGTATTGTTAATCATTTGGAATCTAATTGTATCGTGTCTCACTGCCAACATGGGTTCAGAAAAGGAAGATCAACTGAAACACAGATATTGGAATCTCTTGATGACTGGACCTTGGATATTGACAGAGGGCGCTATATCGATGTGGTCTACTTCGACTTTGAAAAAGCATTTGATAAAGTCTCGCACAAACTGCTACTATTGAAATTAAATCAGGTGGCAATACATCCTCGAATACTGGCTTGGATCGAAAGTTTTCTTCACAATCGCACCTTTCAAGTGAGGGTTAATGGCTGTCTATCTAGTATAAAGGGAGCACCTAGTGGTGTGCCTCAAGGTGGAGTCTTGTCACCTTTATTGTTCACTATTTATGTAAATGATCTGCCGCTGGAAATCGAACGGCTAGGTGTTACTTGTAAGTTGTTTGCTGATGACGTAAAGGTTTTTAGTAGTTTGCACAATGAGGAAGATTCTATTAGTATTCAATCCGCAATAGATGAGGTTGTTCTATGGTCGAACCTATGGAAGCTCCCTTTGTCTGTTAATAAAACTAAGGTGTTTCATCTGGGATCCACTAATCCCAGACACGCCTATGAGATTAATGGTACTGTTCTTGAAGGTGTCGACTGTATTAGGGACCTCGGCTTTCTCCTCGATTCTAAACTTAGCTTTGAGGAGCATTGCAAACACATTTCTAATAAGGCCACGCAGAGGTTATTCCTCTTGTTTAAGTCCCTTAGTTCAAGTGATCATTCCCTACTCATTAAGGCGTATAAAATTTATGTTCGCCCAATTCTTGAATACGGCACATGTGTTTTCTATCCACGAAAGAAGGCAGTAATTGACATGCTAGATAAGGTCCAAAATAATTTCACAAGGAAGGTATTCATTAGAGCTCTTGGGTACACCTACAGTAGTATACCTCGCGGAATAATCAGAAACAAAATGTTAAATCTTGAAAGTCTTCAACTCAGAAGGAGAAGAAATGATCTCATTATGGCACACAGAATAGTGCTAGCACTAGTTGGTTTAAATCGTAATAAATTCTTCACCTTTGCATCCTCACGCACTCGAGGACTTGAGCGTAAGTTGGTGCTTAAACAGCCACGTACAACGCTTAGGCGGCACTTCTTCACTTTCAGAGCCGGATCGGAGTATTCCAAACTGAGCAAAAAGATAGAGGTCCCTGACGGGTTGGCAAGGTTCAAAAACGTTTTATCTGTGCACCTGAAGTGTTGACATTTAGTCGTTTCCAAAAACTTCCTGCCATTCTCCTTGCCGTTGTGTTTTGTTCTTCTTAAACTCTTATTGTAGATCGTACAATGCAGTGTGATCTATTGTAGCCAGTTCTGTTGCGTTTTATGTTTTCTTTGGCTTATTTGGTTCTTGTAATCCCACATGTGGTTCCACATGTAATAAATTGTTGTATTGTTGATGAGCGGTATAGAATGGGCCATGCGCTCGTCTGATATTTTGCATTTTACACTCAACTGATTGTGTTTCGCTTGAATACTTGCTATGATCTCTCGGCAAAGTGGCCGTATCGATTGATTTGTGCTTCTTTTAAGGTTTAGAACCTAATGACACAATATGGCTTGCAAAAGTGCAAGGTATTCTGAAAAAATTAGGGTACTATTTGAAAAGTTCTAACACTGCTGCTGGTGAAGCTTTTGATGTTTAAGACTCGTCTGAAAACAGATGGTAACGAGTTTTCTGCAGCTTGGTAACAGTTAAGATTGCGCTACGCCCCTGCCTGAAACCTTGCATTTCAGACTCGATTGATTGTGAATGGGCTGAATGCTTGTACAGTCTTGTTACTACTTGGCCAGACTAACATATGCTGTGCTTCTTTCAACGTTTAAAATCACGTAAAAGACATGTTACATGTGGTTTTATTGATCGTGCAATTTAAATGTGAGCAGGAGCCTTATTTTCAAAGAAGGATTCTGTAGACTGATGAAGCAACATTCAAGCTGAATGGGGAGGTTAATCGGCATAATTACAGCAACAGGGTGAAGGAAAACGTCAAAAGAAGCATAGCACAGGTTAATCTGACCAAGCAGTAACAAGCATTTAGCCCATGCACAATCAATCGAGTCTGAAATCCAAGGTTTCAGACGGGGCATGGCGCAATCTTGACTATTTACACGCCGCAGAAATCTCTTTACACTGTGCTTTCACATGAGTCTCAAACATCTTCAAAAACTTCACAGGCAGCGATGTTAGAACCTTTCAAATAGTACCCTAATTTTTTCAGAATACCTTGCACTTTTGCAAGCCATATTGTGTCTTTGGTTCTAAACCTTAAAAGAAGCACAAAACAATAGATACAGCCACTTTGTGAACAAGCAGGTAACATGTATCCAATCAATTGAGTGTAAAATGTAAAATTTCAGACGAGTGCGTGGCGCATTCCATGTCACTCATATGTCGAAAAATTTCTATTTTCCTATGCTTTCATATGAGCCCTTAACTTCTTCAGTACCTTTATTGTGAGCAAAGTTATCGCTTTCCAAACAGTGTATACATTTTTTGAGTCACTGTATGATATAAAGTTGTAATTTTTTCTAAAAACATACGGTCCGATCTTGGCGTTGAAGTCGCCGACGATCACCTTGTAGAAGGTGTGATCTTCCTTATAGAACTTCTCCAGCTCCACGTAGAAGGCCTCGACGTCTTCGTCGTCGTAGTCGGATGTTGGGGCATACGCGACGAACACAGTCAAGGCTGGCACGGAGCCACATCGCTTCAGTCGCAGACGTCCGATTCGGCTTGTCAGAGACTCGTACGAATCGATGTTCATGGCCAAGTGCGTGTTGACGAGGACACCAAGTGAACATACATGGAATATAAAACCCCAGTATACAGGGTGTCTCAGAAAAATGTATACACTGTTTGAAAGGTGATAACATATGGAATACGCCATGCACTCGTCTGAACTTTTGCATTTTACACTCGATTGATTAAGTTTCGCTTGAATACTTGTTATAATTTCTTCACAAAGTGGCCGCACCGATTGATTTGTGTTTCTTTTAAGGTTTAAAACTTTAAAAATCTACCAATGCTTGTGAAAACGCAGGGTATCTTTAAAAAATGCAGCTACTACTTGAAAGGTTCTAACATTGCTGATAGTGAAGCTTTTGAAGGTATTGAGGTTCATATAAAAACAACGGGATAGCTGTGGCGTGTAAATGTTCAAGATTACGCCATGTCCCGCCTAAAACTTTGAATTTCAGACTCGATTGATTCTGCATAGGGCTGAATGCTTGTTACAATCTTGCTACTACTTGGCCACACCAACCGTGCTATGCTTCTTTTAACGTTTTGAACTTGACAATCTCGTGAAAGACAGGTGACACGCGAGTTTGTTGGTTGCATAATTTAAATGTAAGCAGGAGCCCCATCTTCCAAGACGGATTCTGTGGACTGATGAAGCAACATTCAAGCTGAATAGAGAGGTTAATCGGGCAATGGAAAACGTTAAAGAAGCACAGAACAGATTAATGTGGCCAAGTAGTAACAACGTTGTAACAAGCTTTCGGGCCATGTACAATCAATCGAGTCTGAAATTCAATGTTTAAAGTAGGGAATGGCGCAATCTTGACTACTTAACGCCACAGACACCTCTTTACCATGTGCTTTCATAGGGATCTCAGACATCTTCAAAAGCTTCATTTGCAGCAGTGTTAGAACCTTTCAAATAGCATCTGCATTTTTCGTAAGCAGTAGTGTGATTTTAAGTATTAAACCTTCAAAAAAGCACAAATGAATCACTACGGCTATTTTGTAAAGAAATTATAACAAGTATTCAAGCGATACACAATCAATCGAGTGTTAAATACAAGGTTTCAGACGAACGCATGGCGCAATCCGTGCCACTTATACGTTAGAAAATTTCTATTTTCTTATGCTTTCATATGAGCCAACTTCTTCAGTACCTTTACTATGAGCAAAGTTATCGCTTTCCAAACAGTGTATACATTTTTTGAGACACCTTGTATGATATAAACCTGTAATTTTTTCTTAAAACATACTGTAAAAGAGATTCTTCACACTGATCTTCCTGAAGCAATCATATTATCATTTCACCAATTCGTCTTTGTTATATAAAGTGTCTATTTTGTCTTTAGGTTTTATTTTTGCTAGAAAATTGTTCGTTTTAAATCGAAAAATGCCGAGTTCAAAGTGAAAATTGTTTATCTCGTAGATGTAGAATTCGTGGCGCATACTAAGTAAGGATTCTCTAACGCCGCCTCCTTGACTAGGATGTCGAATTGTCCTTGAAAGTACCGCAAAGCCACGCCCACTTTCGGTGATTCGAACGTCTGATGGATTCGTGGAAGGAATGAGGTTTACAGGGCGTATTTATGGACATGATCGTAGAAAACACCTTCTGCAACGCCGTCGAACAGATCTCTGCCGGTAATAAACCCTCTTCGGCGGCTAAACCGCAATCGACTCCGCTCCGATCCGCCCGCAAACACACTTCACACCCGCCATGGAGTCGCTGATATCCACGGTGACTGATCGAGCTTCAGCTCCTGCTTTTGGCCGTCGGCCTATACCTTACTGGAGATCAGCACCAGTAGTCGTTAGATTGGAACCGAACTGATTCTGGGTTCGGTTCCGCACCCATAATCTCTCCTTCACTGGGTAGTAGAACTTCATCTGGAATGGCGGAATTTCAGAGTACAGCGCAAGCATATCGAGTAACAGTAGAGTGCACGGCTTATTCTAAAGGCATCGGCTACTTCATCCTATCATAGTTCTATCACCTGATCCCCGACGTAAACCGTGAAAAAGTAGACGATCGTTAATCACCTCCACTGAGACGCACTGTGCAATACAGTTCTTCGTGGTGTCATGCGACAACTCCTGAATGCCTACTTGACCTATTCGCTGACTTTCCGTGTGACATCCGTAGAGAAATCTTCAGTTCCTCTCCTCGCAGGAAGAGCCGCCTTCTGACAAGCTATGATCTCTCC
Source organism: Heligmosomoides polygyrus bakeri (assembly GCA_947359475.1). Classification (NCBI taxonomy): domain Eukaryota; kingdom Metazoa; phylum Nematoda; class Chromadorea; order Rhabditida; family Heligmosomidae; genus Heligmosomoides; species Heligmosomoides polygyrus. Next base: position 1,091,155 of record OX375867.1, read on the forward strand.
TTTTTTTCCCAGTGTTGCGTTTGGCTTGAGTGCGGAATTGAACCTGGAACCCAAGCCTTGTCCTCGAGTAGTCGGCTCCTCTCATGCAGCGCATTGACTGCGAAGTTTAATCGCTTTCCCTTTCTGCATTTTTCAAATTCATTTTCACAGCATCAGCGTTCTATTAGGTTGTAACGAATTAGATGGCACTGACTCGCGCCATTTTTTGGCGCGTCTTTACGCGTTTGATCAAGAACTAACCGTAGCATATGGCATATCGTTTAGAAGCGCAAACTTTGCTCTACCGGGAGTACCAAATTTTCTATGTAAAAGTGGGAGAACTTTAGAGTTTTATTGACTTTTTTGCAGATGGACAAAAGGGTAATCCGAGCATTTACTTGTGTGAATTCAAGCTGGGCACTACAGCTAAGGAGGCGGACGAGAAGATCAACGCCGCATTCGGTCAAGGATGTTCCACAATTCGGACGGCGTATCGTTGGTATCAGAAGTTCCGGAATGGAGATGAGAGCTTGGAAGGACATGAAGGTCGTGGGAGGCATAGTGATGTTGATGAGGACGAGATGAGAGATGTGGTAGAGGAGGATCCACACAAAGGTACCAGGGAGATAGCGAAGGTTCTTGGCGTCAGTCACAACACAGCTGCCCGGCATCTGAAGGAAATTGGAAAGACCAAAAAGCTGGAAAGATGGGTGCCTCACGAGCTTCTAAGGAGCCAAGAAACCGACGATATGAGATCTCGTCCGCACTGCTTCTACGGAACGAAACGGACCCATTCCTTGATCGCATCGTAACCTGTGACGAGAAATGGATAATGCACGACACCAGGCGACGATCGGCACCGTGGGTGGACAGCGGTGGGAGCCCCAAGGTTTTTGCGAAGCCGGAATTGCACCAAAAGAAGGTAATGGTGACAGTATGGTGGTGTTCTCTGGGGATTGTTCACCACAGCTTCCTCCCTCCCGGTGAATCCACGGCAGAGAAGTACTGCATTGAAATTGAAGAAATGATGAAAAAGTTGAAGGATATCCGGCCGGCCCTGGTAAACCGAAGGCGAGTTCCCTTCTGCACGACAATGCTCGCCCCCATGTAGCACGAATGACGTTGCAGAAATTGAATGAGCTGAGCATTGAAACTCTACCACATCCTCCGTTTTCTCCCGACCTCTCCCCAACAGACTACCACTTCTTCAAGCATCTTGGCGACTTCTTGGTAGGGAAAATATTCAAATACCAACAGGATGCCGAAAGTGCCTTCGAAGATTTCGTCGATTCCAGAACTTCTGATTTTTATGCTACTGGGATAAAAAAGCTTGTGTCACGTTGGCAGAGATGTGTAGAATCAGAAGGTTTTTATTTCGATTAATAAGCTTGCCTACAAGCCGAGATATTAACTGTTTAAATTTACAGTGGTTCAGTGCCATTTATTTCGTTACAACCTAATAGTTTGATTTTACTGAACTTTTTTTTTTTTGAAAAAATCCTACTATTCGATTTTCGATTTATCATAATTCACCTTTCTTTAAAAAATCTCTTTCACAGCCTTTCCAATCTACACCATTATCACGTCGAATTGGACACTTTTCACCTCAAATTTGTAGTTTGTTGAATTGCAGTATAAGATCAGCAGACCCTTTTTCAACGGGCCACCAGTCGACTTATTCCATCAGCGAAAAAAATCAGGTGGTCGAGCAAGATTCGTCAAAATCCACGAAGGCTGTTTTGGCTTGGATTTGATTGGTGAAGATTTTACCAGCGAGAAAGTTCTGTAAAAATCTGAAAAGGTGGCAGTCGGTCGGTGAGAGGTCTGGAGAATATGTCGGCTGAGGCAGAACTTCAACCCTTAATTCGTTCAATTTTCGAAGAGTGATTTCTGAAACGTGTGGGCGCGCGTTATCGTGCAGAAGAATCGGGCCTCTTCTGTTGACCAATGCTGACTGAAAATGACGCAATTTTCGGTGCATTTCGTCGATTTCCTTACAGTAGGACTGTGCTGTGATCGCTTGGCCTGGTGCCAAGAAGTTGTAATGGACCACGCCAGCCGACGACCACCACACAGTGACCATTACCTTTTCTGGTGGAGGTTCGCCTTTGGAAAATGCCTGGGGGTTAGTCGGTGTCCAACCACTGTCCGGAAAGTTTCCTGTTATCATGCAGATTCCGTCGCGTATTCCAGAGTGTCCAGCATTTCAATCATGAAGAAGAAGAAGAAAATTAGCTTTCACCGCTCCATGTCGCAAATGTGGGCAAGGTGCCAATCATGGTTCTTGGTTTGGGTCCCGCCCATACCAACCAATTCTCCATCCCTCCGGATTCGTTGAATTAGTAGTAGTAGAAGAAAATCAGCTTTCACCGCTCCATGTCCTGAATGTGGGCAGCACTCTAGTCATGGTTCTTGTTTCGAGTCCCGCTCATACCAAAAAGGCGCAATGTAATGGTTGAATTCCGGGCGTGTCCAGAATGGGCAGTTTTCCAATCACGAAGAAGAAGAAGGCTAGCTTTCACCGAACCATGTCGCGAATGTGGACAGCATAATTAATCAGAGCATTGACCAAAAACATGTCAGACAATCAGAGCGCCGGCACCGAATGACGCGCTGATTCGACGCGGTTGATTGGTTGGCGTGTGTTCATCTACAAATGCTGCCCACATTCGCTATTAGGGCCGCTTTCGACGGTGTAATCTCCTGGCGAAACCCTCAAACGGACCAAAGTTTGCTCGAGTCTGAAGCCGTTCGGCTACGGCAAAAAAACCTTGAGCAGACAAGATCTGGTGCTCGTCGCCGTCGCCGTCAGCAAACAATCCACCACCACCACCACCCAGCAAGGCCCGCGCATCTAGCTGGACGGCTCTCCAACTTCAACAGCCCCCGTGTGCGCCATCGCTCTTCTCCATCGCCAGCAGTTTCACCTTCAGACCGGCATTCTCTCCGAGTGTTTCTTCTCAAGGCGTGTCGACCATTTAATTCCGACTTTTTCCGCCGCTCACCTTCGGTTCCAGTGAATCAGGAAAGCCTCCACCACCCCGAAATCGGCGTAACCGAATAGGGCATGAGTAGAAGAGCCAGCCACTCGTTGTCTTCTGACTCGTCTGCTTTTTCCTTCAGATGCTCTCTCTCCCATATAAAGGGCAAATTAGAGCCTGATAAGGAAATCAGTAAGCCGATAAGGTTTCTATAGGAGATGGATGTTATCTGAGAACCGGTTGGGCATTGTAAAACAGCCGACTGTCATTGTGGTGCTCCTGCTTACCTAATTTTCCACGCCGCAAGGTCGTTTCTCCTTTAGTGTCTCTTCTATTCGTCTGAAGCATAGTCTGGTGATGCTAGTAGCTTACTATGCCTACTGCTACCTGGAGCCAGATTCATCAACGACTTACAGCAATTCAACGGAGAAAATACATATAAAATCCCTGATAGCGCGGTTTATCAACGAGCGACATGGTGAACTGCTTCACCACGTCGCTTGGTGAGCCGTGCTGTCAGGAATTTCGGCTGTATTTTCTCCGTTAAATTGCTGTAAGTCGTTGATGAATCCGATCCCTGGTCCAGATGCTGAACAGCCTCCAACGATTCGTTAAAATACGCTTGGGATTCTTCGAGTGAAAGAACCGTGTAATGGATCATATTTACCATGGAGTTTACTGCAGAGATCACGGAGAAATTCAAATTTCAGTAGGCAGAAGAGTCCGGTGCGGCGTAGAGTCAAGCGTATATCTCTTTTTCGATTTTTTTCAAAAATTTACGACTAAATTTTTTATTATTTCTTATCTGTTTCGATTTTTACGTAATCTTTGGAGCGCTTAATAAATTCTTGTCAGATCTGGCTGGCTTCGACAATGTAGAAACTGCATAATACGGCAGAAGAGGTGAATAATTGGCGAGGACTCGTTAGGAGGACCAACTTCTGTAATGAGACAAAATGAAAAAATCTTTATCTCTCTATAACTCAATTACAACTCAACGATGCTGAGGAATGTATTTGCCATTAAGAGCAAGGACCCTGCTGCCATCGCTCAGCCAACTTCCTTATTCCATCCTTCCAAAACTGCTTGGGCCTGGTGTTGATCAACTGCTCGACATGGTTGTCAAGGACTGCTTGGGTTCTTGTGTCCCTCCCGACTAGGAAGTCCTGTAGGCTCAGGTAGTAGTGGTAGTCGCATGGAGAGATGTCCAGCGAATACGGTGGGTGAGGCATGTGAACGTAGCCCAGCTGAGAAGCTTATCCGTGGTTACTTCCCGATGGGGTGCCGTGTTGTCGAAGAGGAGAACTTCTTGAAACGCTGCGAATGAATAAGAGCGAGTCGCCGGCCCATCTCTTCTATTTCGTTCACCATGGCCTTGGAGTTCATCGTCGTGCTCTTGGAAAACAGCTTCCGGTAAACCGTTCCATGGGCGCAGACCCAAAAGCTCCAAAGATGCTTCTCGCCGTGAACATCTCGCCGAACGAAGGTCGGTAACAGGTCACCAGGCCTCACCCAGACTCGCTACTTGACAGGGTTAAGGTAGAAGACGTACTTCTCCACTTGCGTGACTATTGAGTTCAGGCTGCTCGGGGTTGGGAATTGGGGGAGATTTGCGCGACACAGGTCGACTCGTCAGACTGGGGTTTCGGCATGAGTCAGACTGGGGTTTTGGCATGCTTCTGGAAAGGGCGGAAGTGATCACTTCTCAGATGTCCTTCAGTAAGTAGCATACAAACATACAAATACGACAAGCACGAAAACCAGACTCCAGCCACGAGATATATGGACACGGCATGGGGTGTCTCACTACTTTTGCCCTCCCCCCCCCCCTAATAACTGCGTAGGGTTCTAGGGGGTGAAGCTGAAAAAATCCTGCCATTCTCACGGCTGCGTTAATAACGCAACGGAAAGTGCCTGAAGTACACTTCAACTTCAATTGTCCGGCCTGTGGCAGATTGCTAGAGGTGCGAGAAAGCGGAGGAGGTGTTTTATTCGACTTGCACTTCACAAAGTTCTATAAAATATGTAAGTGTAAGTACAATTTGGTTGAAGAACTATGGTAGAAAGCCCAGCCTTCAAGGCACTGAAGTGCTTAGGACTTCTGGAGGTAGACGCCTGCATTTCTCTAGATTTTCTACTACCAACAGGGAGGAAATATGAACTCAAACCCGACAGGCAGTGTGAAGACTCAATTCGTTTTCTTAAAACCTCATGTCGCTGGCAATGGGGTTGTAAGCTCTCATAACGATCAAAATGCTAACGCCGGGAGGCACTCGAACCGCACCTCTTGCTGACCGGGTGGTGATGCTACGGTGGAGTAATGGCGTGGAGCACTCCCGCCCGGTCAGCAGCATGTGCGGATTGGAGTCCCGCCTGGCGCTAGAGTTTTGATCGCAACAACGACATCGTTCTAAGGGCTTACAACCTCATTATCAGCACATGAGGCTTCAAGAAAGTGACTTGAGTCTTCACACTGCCTGTCGGATTTGAGCTCATATTTCCTCTCAGTTGGTAGAGGAAAAGCTAGAGAGATGTAGGCATCTACCTCTAGACGTCTTAAGCACTTCAGTACCTTGGAAGCTAGACTTCTTATCGTAGTTCTTCAACCAACTTCACTTACTTACATATTTTGTAGATTTTTGCAAGTTCAGGTCTAATAAGACACCTCCTCCACTTCCTCGCATCTCCAGACCTCTGCCAAAGACCGGACAATTGAACGTGAAGTGTACTTCGGGCACTTTCCGCTACGTTATTAACGCCGCTGTAAGAATAGCAAGGTTCTTCAGCTTCACCCACTAGAGCGAGCCTTATGCAGTTAGAAGCTGGTCCTCCTAACGAGTCACCATCACCACCACCACCTCGTCAAATATTCACCTCTTCTGCCGCCTAACCGGATTTTCCTGGGAACATCGAGGAGCGCAGCCGGTGTGTGTGCGTGTGAGTCTGGGCAAGTTCCCACGTACTTCCGGTGCAAACCCATACCTCACGATGTCTCACGGGGAAATGCTCTCGAAACTCTTCTGACTCCTTTAAAGCCTATTACCATACCCCATTAGCTGAGTCTCTAGGGAGCTATGCGCTTTTATCAGCGTTAAATTTCCAAGGGCACGGACCGTAGCTCGATTCAAACCTCCGAATAATAGCGCACAGCGTGACCCAATCGATTTTTTGTTCTTTTTGACCGTTTTTGTCTTGATTTTGTGCACATTCTATAGAATACATGGTAGCGCAGTCGGAGGAGGCGCCAGTTCTCGCATCCAAACCGATTTCATGCTGCATGCTCCCTCAGATTTCCTGCCCAGCTAAACCAATTCATCCATTCGGGATCGGTGTGTTGGTAATATAAATACTTGCCTTCTAGAGATAATACGCCGAGTTCCTCATCGCCTTGTCACCGTTAGGGATCGTTTAGTGTGCGCGCGAGGCGCGACACGATGCACGCGTAGTGGCGTATTGATCGAGCGACGCGATTGATCAATATGGCCACTACACATGCATCGCGTCACGCGTCGCGCGCACACTAAACGAGCCCTAAACGACCCCTAAGTCATTGTATAGATCAAATAGGCCTTCAAATTACCTCCATTAGTAAAATGCGAGGCGCATAGGGCAAAAGGATTGACCGTTATCCTTTATATGAAGGGATCGAATACTGCAGAGCATGAAAAATGAAAATCTCCGAAACTCCCACGATAATTCCACATCAGTTCCTCTTGTGTGGGCCAAATAAACCCTTCACTGTTTCTAAAAGTCTAGGAAATAGAGGATAAGGTACAGACAGTCAGGGGGTCTTAAACCATACGGCATAGGCGACGGCGCTAATCAATCCCTCCTGGAATGCGCCACGCACATGGCATTTCGTGGAGGCAGTTTGAATGCGTATTTGGCCCATGCGATAAGCAAGTCAGCGTTTTATCCTTCACGAAAAATTCGCTGAAAGTTTTTATTTTTGCATAATGTTGTAAACCTCTCGAAAGGGATCGATTTGCCCTATCAAAAGAAATTATGTTTCGCTTTTTCCCCCATTTCGATTTTTTCCTTTTTTTTTCTTTAAACCTTAAAGTGGAAAATCAAAAAATAAATAAAAATGACCTCTGTCATCAGCCCGTTTTCTGTAATTATGTATGAGTTTTGCACACCGTTATACTATCTTATGCTGGTTTTTTGTTCCTTTTTTATTTTCGTTATTTTTTTAGAGCATTACGGCTAAGCCTTAAATCCAAAAGACGAATCATTTTTACCACCAGATCCTATGCCTTTGTAACATTTTTTGGACAGTGTTGTACGTAGTTCGAAAGAGAATGTTTCTCTATATCAACGCTTGTGCAGCGTTTACTTGTTCTTGCTGATTTTTGTCAATTTTTAGCGGATTGATATGAAAAAAAGAAATGATATTCTTCTTTGATGAATTTGCTCAAAACTGACAAACAACAGCAGTAACAAATAAATACAACACACGATTTGATAGAGCATAACATCATGCAAAAAGCTTTCAGAGCAATTTAGAGTCTAAATGTTATACACCGTTTTCACGTCAAATTGGACACGACTCTCAGCCTATTTCTAAGAATTTTGAAATCAAAGCGAACTCTTCCAAATTGAAATGAGCTTCTTTTATATTGAACAAGTGCTCCGTCACGCCTATCGGCGTACCTCGCACGCATCAAGCTAGCTGCTCTACTTGTACAGCTTTCTTCCCTACCTAGGAGTACAAAAGGCTCGCAGTACGTACAGTGTATAGTATGATAGGGCGATCTATTGATTCCTCAGGTTCCTCACTACTGGTCCTCCCTTAGTGAAACGGTCCCCATTACTGATACTGGTCATCCTTCAATGATCCCTCTTAGCGGACGTCTTCGGCACGCCTTCTGAATTCCCAGCCACATTGGACGACGTCTTCAGCTCGTCTATCTGAATCCGCAAACACGTTGAGCGACGTCTTTACCACGTCTTCTGAATCCCTGCCACGTCTGGGAGTTTTCCGCGACTTTCGAGCCCCGTAATTTGATCAGTCGATTGACGACAATCGTTACTTCAAAAGCGAACTTCAGATTCGTGTTGTGCGACCTCGACCACCTACAGGACTAAAGTTTCCTACCGCCTAGACGACATCCACAAAAAATCGATAGTTTGATCAATATCGATTGATGGCGATCGATACTTCAAAATCGATCTTCAGATTCGTGTTCAGCGACCTCGATTATCACAGGGCTGATTCTCCCAGGCCGGTAGAAGACATCTGGGTATTTTCCTCTATTTTCTCGACCGTCATTTGATCGCGTTTTTTCGATCGCAGTTCAACAGATCGTAATTTGATCAATATCGATTAACGGCAATCGATACTTCAAAATCGATCTTCAGATTCGTGTTCAGCGACCTCGGTTATCCCAGGGCTGATTCTCCCAGGCAAGTAGAAGGCATCTAGGTATTTTCCTCTATTTTCTCGACCGTCATTTGATCGCGTTTTTTCGATCGTAGATCAACAGATCGTAATTAGATCAATATCGATTGACGGCAATCGATACATCAAAAAGCGAACTTCAGATTCGTGTTGAGCGACCTCGACTACCCCAGGACTGAAGCTTCCTACCGCCTGGACGACATCCACAAAAAATCGATACTTTGGTGAATATCGATTGATGGCGATCGATACTTCAAAATCAATCTTCAGATTCGTGTTCAGCGAGCTCGATTACTCTAGGGCTGAAGTTTTCAGGCAGGGAGAAGACGTTTGGATATTTTTCGCTATTTTCGTACCGTAATTCCCCCCCCCCCCATTTTCCCCCGATTTTCCCCCTATTTATTACCAAATTCTGCTGCGGCGCCGATCGATAGTATGACTCAGCGCTTAGCGGATAGTACGACTAGAGACCCTCCAAAGGATTAGAATAATCTCTTCTTCAAGGAAAACTTGGTATAACTTTCTTTGAAATGTTTTAGTTGTGCCCGAATGGGTGTAATAATTTTATTTTAAAAATTTTGAGAAAAAAATATAAATCAAAGTTCGTTTTAAGGCACCACAAAGCAGCACTTATTTAGTGCATTAAAGGTATTGCGTCATACCCTCGAAAACCTCGTCGCGAATTTTACTTGCTGATCGTGTGAATGCTTCTTACATGATCAATTGAGGATATGTGTATTCTTTAGAACTTCTTTTGCTTTCGCTATAAATCGAATAAAAATCGTTTCTTCTTGGATGAATGCATGGCACAATCTCCTCTTTTGGCACTAAGAGGTGACCGCCTTCCTGCTCTTCACAACAAGCTTTAAACATTTTTCCTCAAAAAAAAATTATAAAATTTCAAGTGTTCACTTATTGGGATGTAAATTAAAACTGCAAAGAAGTTACACAAAATTTTCTTGGAACAAAAATAGCACACTCTCCAAAAAAGGTTTGTTTTTCGTTCTAAGCTCTTTGAAGAGTCTACTGCTTAATGTTGAAGAAGCTCGTTTCGAATTGAAAGGGTCGCTCGCTCGCTTTGATTTCAAGTGTCTTAAAGCTAGCTTAGAAGTGTCCAATTTGATTTGAAAAGTGTCCATGTGAATATGGTATATGGTGTATTCTATGAAAACAGACCACCGCAGTGCCTACATACTCATCGTTTCACCCTTTAACTTTGAAGAAACCAACCTTTACTTAACGAACTGCATGGAGTTTTTCACAATGAATTTTCTTTAACAAAGCATGTATTAGGCCTGGTTTATAGTTGCGCCGCCACGCGGCGCGGTGTGATGGTCGTCGCAGATATCGATTTTTCGCGCCGCCCAGTCGATATCTATTTCGACTATTGTGCCACGCCGCGGAGCGGCGCAACTATAAACCAGGGCTTAGGCTGTCACATAAGTTCTGCCCGATTCCGACGTTACTTGGTGATTGTTTTTTTTATGCATAGAGAAAGTAATTGTACATACATTGTATACTATTTTGTAGCGCTTGTTTTACACTATAAAACTTGATAGACTGTTTTTGAAAAGTCGTCAACTTTGCATCGTTAAAGGTGCTGGACGAAACCATGGTAAAAGCGCACTTCCGTGTAATAATACTTTATGAGCTCGAGCTTGGCCACACTGTGAGCGAGGCACCTCAAAACATCACAGGGTCCGGATTCATCAAAGTTACTGCAGTAACTTTAACGGAAAATTGTAAGCGAAAGCTCCAATAACGCGGCCTATCAAGCGATATGGTGAGCGATAAGCCGCGTTATCTGAGCTTTCGTTTACAATTCTCCGTTAAAGTTACTGCAGTAACTTTAATGAATCCGGCCCCACGACGGCATGGGGAGAGGACTCCGCCAAGGAATGCACCGTGCGCAGATGGCACCAGAAGTTCCGTGTTGGACACGTGGATCTCGAAGACGTGGACCGTTAAGAACGACCACTAAAGCGTGAGTGTAACGAACGTTTGGAAGAAAGGGTGGATGCCGATACACGAGGAACTGTGCGTGAGATGGGGAGAAAGCTTATGGTCAGCGGTATAACCATTTCGAGGCAATAGGCAAGGTGAAAAAAGCTGGATAAGTGGGCGCCCCACGAACTCACTGAGGAGCAGCAAAGGTGTCGTCTGGAGATCTGTTCTTCCCTTATTATAAGGAACGAAAACGATCCGCTTCTTCACCGAGTAACCGGGTATTACATGTGAGGAAAAATGGATCCTTTACGACAATCGAAGAAGAAAAGCGCAATGGCTGGATAACGAAGACCCGTCGAAACACCTTCCCAAACCTAGCCTTTACCGAAGAATGTCATGCTTACTGTTTGGTGGTCTGCAACTGGTATTATCCACTACGACTTCTTGAAGCCTGGAGATAACATCAGGCAGATAGGTGTTGTCGTGAATTAGACGCGGTTCACCAAAAGTTGCTTGAAATGCGCCCTGCACTGGTGAATCGAAGAGGACCGATCCTTCTTCACGACAACGCCCGTCCACATGTCTCGCATCTGGTCATCCAAAAATTAAATCAGTTGAGGTATGAAGTTCTCCCGTACCACGCTTACTCACCTGTCCTAGCCCCGACAGTCTCTCATCTTTTCGAACATCAAGGAGAAAAACCTTTCACTTGAAGCAGGTATCGAAATTGCCTGCAAGTGTTTCATTGCTTCTAGTAATTCAGATTTCTTCCGAAATGGACTTAATGCTCGGATCTATCCTAGTCCGGGAGGTGGGGACACATAACTAAAATGTAGGTGACAAAATGAATTGAGACTTACCGAGCGGCTCCTAGAGAACGAGTTGGAACCTAAAAGAAACCAAAAACGGGCGAACGAATAAAAAAATAAAGATCCCCGCGGTTTACAACCGTCTCGGTGGGCAAAGAGCGACGGAGTAGAGGCATGCCGCGTGCTGACCGCCGCCTGACATGTCATAACCAGGATCTAACATGGTGAGGAGCGCGCATGAAGCCGCATGCCGCGTGCTGACCGCCGCCTGACATGTCATAACCAGGTTCTAACATGGTGAGGAGCGCGCACGAAGCCGCATGCCGCGTGCTGACCGCCGCCTGACATGTCATAACCAGGATCTGACATGGTGAGGTGGACACACAACTTTGCCTGCTACTTGAAACCGAATTTTTTTTCTTTGTGACTTTTCTTGTTTAGGTCGCATGTTGTCCCGTAGAGGCCGCTCGATAGGTCTCAAGTGGATTTGTTACATATAATAGTTTTTGCTTACGTGGCCCCCCGGACTAGGATAGATCCCTAATGCTCTTGTATATCGTTGGGAGAAGTGCACTGATTGTAACGGTTTTTATTGTGATTAATACTTTATTTTCTGATGAGATGTCACACCGTCGGACAGAATTTATGTGACAGCCTAATATGTGACTGCAGGCGCAGAGGACCAGAGCGTCCTGAGTTTCCCAATGAAAAACTGTCAATTCCTCACAGCGAGTGCAGAGGTTATTCAACTACCCGCTGCGGTCGGTCTCCTCCTTCAAAAGCACTCGAGCCGGCGAAGGTCATCCCGTCTCTTCACTCGAGTCCCTACTGGGTTTACCCAACCGATTTAGCTGGTCAGGGTAATCCGCTGATATTCAGCGAGCTGTCACTAAAGTGAAGAGGTAGGAGGCCGCCGTTTTAAAACCCAAAAAAGAGGAAGCATCCATCTGTTTGCCAAGTGTTTGGTTAAGCCGAAACAAGTGCGTGTGTGCGTCCGCTCCTGCTCCTCTCAGCAGCAGCGAGAAGACCAGGTCTGGAGGAGATTGACCGCGGTTTATTCCTGTCTTTTGGCGTAGACGAGCAGCAGCAGCTGCTGCAGCACACTCACCCCCTTATGTGTGCGTGTGTGTGAGTGTCAGCCAGTCAGCCGGTCGGTCAGTCGTGTTTGTGGATCGTGATCTGATCAGTCCGCTTTTTTCCGCTCTTTAAGACGCCAACAGTAAACAGCTGAACGATAAGCACTGCTTCTGGCTCCATGTGCCTTCCAACTTCGGCAAGAATGGGGCAATTTGTAGAGGTTTTAGCGCTTATTCCCATTATACTCCTGTTTAGTTATCATTTATCTAATATTCCTTTCCTCATTTTTTGCTGTCTACACATGGACTTCGTTCTCCGCTTGTTCGCTTCAAAAACAATCCTCACCGGAATACGCCGTGCAATCAACTTTCAACCACATTTCCAAAGTTTTTCGAAGCTATACATGCTGTTCTTCTTTTCAACAGTTTCATAGATACACAGGAATTCTCAGAAAAATCTAATCTATAAGTGATGACTTTGCTTAAATTGAAACTTCTGTCAAAATTAATGGAAATGCAATCTTTAGAAATAGCAGCTCGGATTGCGCCATGTACTTGAGCAGAACGTCAAGTTTTGAGCTTCATTAATTGTGTATGAGCTTAATGCTCGTCACAATTGAGTTGGAAACTGGTCGTATTTATCGCGACTTTCTCGCGATCATTGGACGATTTCTTGGGATACTGTGAGGAATTTCGCTTAGAGATTTATCAGATTGTGCAGCTATGCAAACAAAAAACTCCCTGTAAAAGAGTCATATGGGAAAATTCACATGGCGCTGTTCATATTTTTATTATTATTTATTTTTCATATTTTCATATTTTCATGTTCATTCATAAGACATGTTTATTAACGTTGTCTATGGTCAGTGTTGTTGTTACTGTTATTATCGCCATTTTTGTTACGCTTGTTGTTGAATTATGTTATGTTTTGTGCTGTTTTGTACTGTCTGGAATTTGAATATTCGGATCTGTCCTAGTCGGGGGGAGGGGCACATAACTAAAATTTATGTAACAAAATGAGTTAAGACTTACCGAACGGCTCCTAGAGAACGAGATGGAACCTAAAGGAAACAAAAAACGAACGAAAAAACAAAAACAAAAAACTAAATCGCCGCGGTTTTACAGCCGCCTCGATGGACAGGCAGTGACGCAATGGAGGCATGCAGCGGGCTGACCACCGGCTGACATGTCATAACAAGGATCTAACATGGTGAGGTGGGTGCATCCGCCGCCTGACATGTCATAACCAGGATCTAACATGGTGAGGACAGCGCATCGCTTTACCTGCTTACGGCCGCGGCGAAAACAAATGTAGTTTTTTTCGTTTTTTTTCGTAAATTTTTCTAGTTTAGGTTCCATTTCGTTCACTTGTTACCTACCTTTTAGTTATGTGCCCCCCCCCCGACTAGGATAGATCCGAATATTCTTTATTTATAGATTTAAACCTAATTCTAAAAAATAACTACTGAATGAAGACCAGTCACCGACAATCACGTTTTTGTTGGGGGAAAAATTCTCCACACAAACACACAGCCGAAGTAGCGTTCGCGTTAATCCGTCGTCGCAACTGTTTGACATACGGCTTTCGAATCACGGAGCGTTATCATATGCCGAAAAGTGCAGCACCGCAGTCGTCGCGCGGAAACTCTCGTTATTAGCACAGTTTGCCGACTTATTAATCAGTTTCGCGATGCGCGACGGACGACTACAGCCATCTCTGTCATTTTTGTTCATTTTTACTGCAATTTTGTCATAAAGTCATTAATAAAGTTCGTTTTTAGAAGGTCAGTTATAACATCGCTGATTACCATCGTGGATATTTCATTGGTCATGTTATGCCTAGAAAGATTTAAAAGGGAATTCTAACTAGGCAAGGATTTTGACACTCCATGGAACTTCAAATTGAGACCAGGATCAATAGAAAGAGCACAGAATGTTGATTACGAATATCTGTGTCGAAATTGCAAAATGAAACTCCTGAGCGAGTTATGGCCTGCCGAAATCGGATGGCCTCATCACGGGCTAGACCCAGCTATGGCTCTAGGACGGTGAGTCATCGGCGCTCCGTAAGAAGGACCCGCCAGCTGCGGCGGTGGCGCAGGGGTAGTGCTCCTGCTCGTCAGGTTCGACGTCGTTGGTTCGGTTACCATTGATGCCGGTTCTTTTGCAAGTCATAATTTATCTTCGAAATGACATTTTATTCTGAATTATGACACGTGTCTGAGTAAAATAGCCAGGAAAGCTACCATGCACGTTTGTAAAAATGCTTGAAGGCCAAAAACGCCAAAACTGCCATGGTGACATTTTTATTTACTATTTTGCACAAATAGAGTTCAAATTATATATTGAACAAATAGAGGTGTTTCTAAAAACCTTGACATTCGTGGAACAAAACAAAAAATGTGTGAAGCAGGCATGTTGCTCACACATTGTACATCTTATACATGCAGCCTCTCTACAACCTGCAAGAAAATAGTCAATTCACCAGGAGTGACAACACATTTTTTGGCAACACACCTTTTTTTGCTTTGTTCCACGAATGCCAAGCTTGTTAGAAACACCTCTAGTTGTTCAATATAGGATTTGAACTCTATTTGTGCAAAATAGTAAACAAAAAATGCCACCATAGCAGTTTTTCGACTTCAAACATTTTTACAAACGTGTATAGTAGATTTCCCGGTTATTTAATCAGACACGTGTCATAATTCAGAATAAAAGGCCGCTTCGAAGATAAATTATGATTTGCAAAAAAGCCGGCATCAGTGGGAACCGAACCGACGACGTCGCACCTGACGAGCAAGAGCACTACCCCTGCGCCACCACCCCGCACTTGGCGGGCCCTTCTTACGAAGCCCTGATGACTCACCACCCTCGCGCCAGCTGGCCGATTTCGACAGGCCATAACTCGCTCAGGAGTTTCATTTTGCAATTTCGACACGCATATTCGTAATAAGCATTCCGAGCTCTTTCTAATGATGCTGGTCTCCACTTGAATTTCCATGAGAGTAAAAATTTATTTTTTCTATATCCGAATATTTGATAACCCTTACCACTGACAGTTTTTAATTCAGTCAATATCTACAAAAAATTAGTAACTGAACTTTTTTGTCACCATTGCCTTCCTGATCTCTATCCTTAAAGTTGGTTGTGTCTAAGGCCTAGTTTATACTTGCGCCGCCACGCGGCGCGGCACAACGATCGCCGTAGATATCGATTTTTCGCGCCGCACGGTCGATATCTATGCTGACCATCGTGCCGCGCCGCGCAGCGGCGCAAGTCTAAACTAGGGGGCTAACGCTTGTTCCGCCTTCATTGTTAGCCAATTTTCGTTTTCCTCCTAGACCATCGCAGTCATTTTGGAATGCGCCATGCGTTCTGCTGCTCCACGATATTGCAGACGATCAGTCAGAGCCCTACAGTTAGTTCTTCTCTCAGAGTACCAATGGTTTCAGTAGGCCATTAAAAAATTGATGAGAATCGCAAGGTTCCATAGCCAATGGCCACCTTAACCATGATCTAAATTTAAGTAGTGAGCCGTATACTTCCAAATACATATGTGAACAGCATTATTATTCTGCGATTTTTTAGTCCGAATACGTCGCACAAATATTTACCGACCCATTTTTATCAGTTGTTCATGTGAATGCTGCGCTTTTGCCTATTTACTTCTCATGCTTATTGTTAGCTACAGGTTGTGAATATGGCCTACATGAGTAGGGAAACGAGCTAGAGCAATCAGGGGGTCAGATTCATCAACCTCTTACCGCTCTCTAACGGTGAAAATGCCGCCGAAATCTGATGCTGATGCATCCAATATCAGGGGGTTTGGCGGTATTTTCCCCGTTAGAGGGCAGTAAGCGGTTGATGAATCTGGTCCCGGACCGCATTGAATGGACGTACCATCCAGATGGTACGCATACGCTGCTATCCTCATCAGCTATCACTTATCCGGTTGATGCACTGACTGCCGCTGATCTGATTGGCTGGCGAGTTGCCGCCTCACCATGTAGGCCACATTAACTACCAGTACCAGATCTTTTTTCTTATGTATTTTCTAGCTTTCTTCATTCTATTCGTGACAAGCATCACAGTGGCTTCTGGGATACGCCATGCGTTTCTCTGCTGTGTGATATCTCGTGAGACGCACATCCAGAATTCACCGTTGTGGAAGAAAATTGAGTACCCCTCCCCCGCCTTCAGACAAGCTGAGAATCACAGCCGTTTCTGTCTGCGACGTCCACTCTCGTCTTGCCATCAACGCTATTAAGAAGACTTTTGAGGGTTTTCGGTATTAGTTGCTAGTGTGGCCTACATGGGGATACGGTCAAAGTGTGATTGGCCAATAGTCAATCTCAGCTACTCAGAGCACCGATTGAACACGCGCCAACTTATGTGGATCTGCTGCACACCTTTTAGCGTGCACGATGCGTCTCCACCCGTCTATGTAGGCCATATTCACGACAAGTATATTTCCCGTAGATACACGGAACTTTGATCAATTTTTGTCCGTCTCTTGTACAATTATGCAGAAAAAATTAGGTCTAAAGAAGAATTATGTCTAGAGAACAGGACGCTAGAACGTACCGCCTCCTCTGGGAACGATTCGTGCTCAGCCGAGGGATCAAACCTTGTCGCCTTTTCAGATGAATGTAATGAGAGTGATGCTTCATTCACGACGATCACAAGGATGTTGCTTTCATCGGAATCTGAAAAAAATCAAAATCTAATCAAATACTCGGAAATTACCCTTCCAGCAGTATTTAATTTTGAATGAAAAGTCGCAAGGGCTTTGTCTACTCGTTTATTTCACCGTTGTGCACGATTTGCTAGATATAGATACACTCAAGTCATTTTCTGTAAGCCTCAAGTGGCTGTACAGAGGTTGTATGCTGTTATAATGATGTCTTGTTGCGATCAAAACTCTAGCGCCAGGCGGGACTCGGACTCGCACCTTCCTCTGACCGGGCGGGAATGTTCTACGCCAGCACATCACCGGCGCTGTTTGATCGAATGCAACATCCACACCTCGTAGGACCCATCAGTTCGATCAAATAGCGCCGGTAGTCTGATGGCGGTGGTCAGCAAGAGGTGCGAGTTCGATTCCAGCCTGGCGCTAGAGATTGGATCGCAGTAAAACATCGTTGTAACAGCTGAATTGCTTGTGTTTTTTTTTTCTAAATTTCCAACAGTTCGGGCGAAGCCCAGTACGAAGAAGCGCAAGTGGTCGCGTGCACCTCGAATTGATTCAGGTTACAAGTCTTTACTATTATTTATTACATGGAAACCCATGTTGACTGTGATATTATACGACACAACAAAACAAGCCAACGAGAACGAACAAGGAATAAAACGATAATGCAGAAGTAAGACTGTAGTAGAACATACGAAAAGAAAGCAAGTTTAGCATTACGGATCCAGGTGTTTTTCGATAAAGGTTTTGAATGCATATAAGGATCGTGGAATTGTACGATTTTTACTAATTCTAATGTAGCTAGATGTTGCCCTGTTTACGAAGAAATGTGCTCGACAACGATACGTTGTCGAGCACATTTCGGTACGATTAACTTCAGCGCACCGCCTCTCGTAATGGACGGCAGCGCAGACAAGAATCCAGGTGCAATACCAGAGGTTTTGGTCAAAATCTTGTGAACCATTATTATTAGGTTGTAACGAATTAAATGGCACTGGCTCGCGCCATTTTTTGGTGCGTCTTTACGCGTTTGATCAAGAACAAACCGTAACATGTGGCATATCATTTAGAAGCGCAAACCTTGCTCTACCGGTGAGTACCAAATTTTCTATGTAAAAGTGGGAAAACTTTAGAGTTTTATTGACTTTTTTGCAGATGGACAAAAGGGTAATCAGAGGCATTTACTTGTATGAATTCAAGCTGGGCACTACAGCTAATGAGGCGGACGAGAAGATCAACGCCGCATTCGGTCAAGGATGTTCCACAATTCGGACGGCGTATCGTTGGTATCAGAAGTTCCGAAATGGAGATGAGAGCTTGGAAGAACATGAAGGTCGTGGGAGGCATAGTGATGTTGATGAGGACAAGCTGAGAGATGTGGTAGAGGAGGATCCACACAAAGGTACCAGGGAGATAGCGAAGGTTCTTGGCGTCAGTCACAACACAGCTGCCCGGCATCCGAAGGAAATTGGAAAGACCAAAAAGCTGGAAAGATGGGTGCCTCACGAGCTGTCTGAGGAGCAAAGAAACCGACGACATGAGATCTCGTCCGCACTGCTTCTACGGAACGAAACGGACCCATTCCTTGATCGCAGCGTAACCTGTGACGAGAAATGGATAATGTACGACAACAGGCGACGATCGGCACAGTGGGTGGACAGCGATGAGAGCCCCAAGGTTTTTGCGAAGCCGGAATTGCACCAAAAGAAAGTAATGGTGACAGTATGGTGCTGCTCGCTGGGAACTATTCACTACAGCTTCCTCCCTCCCGGTGAATCCATCAAGGCAGAGAAGTACTGCATTGAAATTGAAGAAATGTTGAAAAAGTTGAAGGATATCCGGCCGGCCTTGGTACACCGAAGGCGAGTTCTCCTTCTGCACGACAATGCTCGCCCCCATGTAGCACGAATGACGTTGCAGAAATTGAATGAGCTGAGCGTTGAAACTCTACCACATCCTCCGTTTTCTCCCGACCTCTCCCCAACAGACTACCATTTCTTCAAGCATCTTGGCGACTTCTTGGTAGGGAAAATATTCAAATACCAACAGGATGCCGAAAGTGCCTTCGAAGATTTCGTCAATTCCAGAACTTCTGATTTTTATGCTACTGGGATGAAAAAGCTTGTGTCACGTTGGCAGAGATGTGTAGAATCAGAAGGTTTTTATTTCGTTTAATAAGCTTGCCTACACGCCGAGATATTAACTGTTTAAATTTACAGTGGTTCAGTGCCATTTATTTCGTTACAACCTAATATATCGAACTTCTTCCTACGACAAGCTAACGTTGGAAGTTGTAGATTGATATTTCTAATGGCTGATCGAGGTATGCCATCATACGAGAACCCAAACATCCTTATAAAAAGCTTCCTTGTAAAACTGTTCTGTAGTTTCTCCAGCTTTTCAATAATTTTCTTTTTATGAGGATTGAAGATAACGGTGCCATACTCGACTAGGGGTCTTATGTAAGTCTTATATGCCCTAATAAGAGCAGTTGGATCATTGGTTGTGAACGCCCTGAAAACCTGATGAACCATAGAGTACGCTTTCATTACTATTCGCACAGAGTGGTCATCAAAGTTAAGACTCTTGTTAACCAGGAAACCAAAATCCACTATTTCCTGAACCTCATTTATAGATGAGTCGCCAATCTGGTAATCATACACAGGGTGATTAGAACCAATACGCAACAATTTAGTTTTCTCCTTGGATAGTGGTAGCCGCCAGTCTTCAGACCATTTGTGGACCACGGAAATGGTATGCTGTAGCGTTTCACAATCGCTGGAACTGTTTACACAGTGGTAAAGCTTGATGTCGTCGGCGAAAGCAATACATTTAACGCCAGATGAAATGATGAGAGAAGGAAGCTCATAAGTATAGATATTAAACAAAACCGGAGATAGGACTCCATTCTTGGGAACTCCGTCGAGGACGGATCGAGAACTGGAAAATGTATTGTTAAGTCGAACCATCATTGTTCTACCAGAGATGAACTCACGAATCCATGCAACAATACGCGTGCAACAATATTCCAACCATAGTAAGTTTCCGAATTAGCTTGGCATGTGAGACTTTGTCAAATGCTTTGGAAAAGTCAAGGTACACACTATCCAACATCGCCCTCTATCTAGCGATGTGGTCCAGTCATTTAAGGACTCTAGCATGGCAGTGACGGTTGCCTAAGCCTTTTTGAAAACCATGCAGGTGGTTGAGAATGTACCAAGCTGTCCAATAATTCTTGTCCGAAAATTTCACCATTTTTAATTTTTTTTCAACTTTATTGAAAAACAAGTCTAATCAACAATATAATCACCACAGTTATCCACAACAGTGGCCCATCGATTGTGCAGGTCACCGATGCCCCTCGCCCAGAACTCCGGGGGCTGCGACTCGAAGAAGTCCGCGATGTCGGATTTGAGGTTGTCGTAGTTCGTGAATTTTCTTCCGGCCGAATGGTGCTTCAGCGGGCGGAACAAGTGGTAGTCGGAGGGGGCGAGGTCCGGGAAATACGGCGGATGGGCAACCGTCTCCCAGCAGAGTGTCGCCAACTTCTGCTGGGTCTCCTTCGGAGGAGGGACTGGCAGACGGCCACGCGGCTCTGCTTGTTGGCGTCGTCAGACGGTGGGGGATCCAACGGGCCAGAACTTTGTGGTAGCCGAGTAAGTTGAGCCGATTGTGGATGGTGGACTTGCTGCAGCCGAGCGTCGTCGCCAGTGGTGGCTTTCGGCTTCTCCTCGATACAGCGACGGACGTCGTCATCATCCACCGTAGAAGGCCTCCCGCTGTGCTCCCTGTCCTCGAGGCTCGTGTCGCCGCTCTCGAAACGATTGAACCAGCGCCTGACTGTGCGTTGGGACACTGCATCCTCCTTGCACTCTGTGCAGATGATGGCGACCGCGGTGCCCGTGTCGTTGCCCAACAGCCACTCGTAGTACACGAACGTACGAATTCGACCTTGGTCCATTTTAGCTTGTACTGGTAGCTAGACGCGGCGACCGCGCCTTATATACCCCTAGCGTGGAACTCTGGAGAACCTTCTAGAAGGTTTTTACACTTGTCTGATATTATAACACTTCTAAGGAAAATTATAGAATTTTGAAAATTTTCGGACAGGAATTATTGGACAGCCTGGTATTTCTTTAATATTTTTTCGAAAAGGCGAGCAAAGATTGACGTAATACTTATAGTTCTATAATTGGTTGCTAGGGATAGAGGGGGTTTTTTTTGGGATAGGCGTAACCAGCGACAATTTCCATCTCTTTGGGATTTCCGCCCGCATAAAGTTTAGATTAAAATTGTGTTGAAGCGGACTAGCTATGATATGAGCTACATTTTTTATAAACACTAAAGGAATTGGCAATACCGTTCACGCCTTGCTTCCCCTAAAGGCCTATAAACAGGAACCAGACCAACACCTTATGCTTTTACTCTTTCGTCATTGTTCTCCCATCGTGAATATTTTCTTTCCGATTCTGCAAAGCAACTTTCTACTCGATATGCTTCTACGGCAGTAGACAAGAGCGAAGTGTGTGGTACATTCTTGTCTTATCCTTCACTGATTCCTCATCTTCTCCTCATCTCAACTCCATGGTTGCCCATTGTTTATATTCCATGTTTGTAGCATTTTCGCGTTAAATTGGACACTTTTCAAGCCCAGGTAGCAGAAGAAGTATCCAGTCTCACGAGAAAATGGTATATACCACCTCGCTCGTCTCGAATAACATCAGCGTTCCTGCGGCCGTCGTTTTCTCGTCATAAAAGTTTTCATTTCGATTTTTTACGGTGTTAAATTTCAGACACGCGCCCCGCCACAATGTCGGCGCCATACGAACCGCCGCCTGACTATGTAAGTGCCTTCTTTTCTCAGTAGTCTATTTCCCATGTTATTCTACCGTAATATCGGAGGAACTGCTGGTAACTACTACTTGGAGGAAGAGGTCACCAAGAGCATCATCGCGCAATGACGTCCAGAGTCTGTAAATCTTCTACATAACTAAATCAGTGAAAAGGATGCCTTCATGATCTACATAAGTCACTACTTTTAAAAAGTGATTACAACATAAAATTACATTTACAATTTTCTTTATTTTTAAAGCAGCTTTATAACTTTATAGACTTATTTCTACGAAACATGTAGGTCCAAAAGGAAAATATGTTTTAAATCCTGACTCATTCCCTGCATGTTTGTATCAGAACCACCACTACTGCAAGTACTGTACCTACTCAAACTACGGTAATTGAACCGAAAAAGGATGAGTACGAAGACCTAGTAGCTGAACAGATGCCTTTGTAATACCCACAGAATTGGTTTATTTATTCAATTATTTAGTAGAAATCATTAAAATTAGCTTGCGTGGTATATAAGGTTGGTTCACTATACCAAAATGCGAGGTGGCGCAATCGTCGGGGGAGCCGGCTGTCTCCTGCATCCGACACCAGGTTCTTGGTACGGGTTTCTTACCCAGGCCAAACAAACCTTCTTCCCTCCGGGAGTCGGTAATTTGGCGTCAGATTTGTCTGGAAATGATAAGTCACTGAATTGCCCATCGTGTGGCCACCGTAAGTCACTGTATGGCCAAATACGCGTTCAAGTTTCCTCCACGATATGCCGTATAAGTAGAATGCGTGGCGCGTCCAAAAGAGACTGAGTAACACCGCCCTTCATCCTTTATTCATTTATTTATTTATTTAATTATTTTAAGATTAAAAAGGATAAAGGTAGGCTTTAATCATTCCCTCTGTGGAATGCGCCATGCACTCTATTTCTACGGGATGTCGTGAAAGTAATTGAAATGCGTATTTGGTCTTCGCAATGACTTCCGACCAGTCTATGGACAAGTCAGTGTTTATCCTCCAGACAAGTCTGGCACTCTTCACCAACTACATAGAAATGGAAGGCTTGTCCGGTGTGAGTAGAAACTGAACCTTGAATAGCAGGCGCCTTCCCAACTGCGCCACCGCGCACCCAGTTCTCAAGGACTTTAAGGGCCTGTCAACGAAAAAATTTCAACTTTCCCCGTCCCTACTAGGGTCTCCAATGTTCGTCCAAAGGCCCGTCAGTGTTCTTAAGTTGTTATCACTAGCTGCCGGTGCTGCTGCTGCTGCTGCGGAAATGTTTGCGATGAAATCGTCCTTGCAGCCGCCGAGCCATCGGCTGATAACCCTGACACAGCACGGTTTACGAGCGACATTCGGACGATTTATCTCATTCAACCACGAAGAACACAATGACGAACGAACGATGGTGCATGGCCGTGGCTATGATTCTGGCGGCGTTTTTGTCATCGCCATCGTGTGTTCATCGTATTTGCCAGTGAAGGAGGACAGGTCATTTACCAGAGCTGCGGCGAAACTCCTAGAGGTGAACTGCGGGTGAATGCGAGCGATCTCAGACACTCGCAGCGGTCAACTAAAGGTCTAAAGGCCCCGGCAGATGGGCAGTATCGCTGATGTTCAACGAACTTTCTACTGCAAGGCCAGCTCAGCAAGCTCCAACCCATTTCAAACCCCCGCTCAAAGTGGCTAGTTCACTGCTGATGAAGTTCCGCTCACACCGGTGAACTGTGGTTACCCTTAAAGTTGACCGCCGCAAATGTCTGGGGTCACTTGAGATGATGGCGTGAAGTACCGTGTAATTCGTGTAAGCCCTGGTTTATACTTGCGCCGCCTCGCGGCACGGCACCACGATCGCCACAGATATCGATTTTTCGCGCCGCTCGATCGATATCCATCCCGACTATGATGCCGCGCCGCGTAGCGATGAAAGTATAAACTAGGGCTAACTGCGTAGGAAGCGCACAGCACACAGCGAGAGCTATGCGCTACAACTTAAAGGGGGTAAAACTGAAATTTTTGACTTTTGAAAGCGAACTCCTCCAAATTAAAATGCACTTCTTCTACATTAAATCAGAGACTCTCTAAACAAGTTTGAATATTTTTTTGTTCAATGAAAAAAAATAGTATAAATTTCTTTGAAGTTTTAATTCACCAATCCAATCAGTTAGAACATTGATTAAAATTTTATAACACTCTTATTTTTTGGGAAAAGAAACGCTAAAAAGCGGGAAGGCAACCGTTTTTTAGTGCCAAAGAAAGAAAATTGCGCCATGCACTCGTTCAAGACATCAAGATTTTTAATCGATTGACAGCAAAATTTCAGTTTGCAAACAAAAATAATTACAAAAACACACATATCCTCACTGTGATGCTTCATGAGCAGCATTTGCACTACCAATCTAATAAATATCGCGGCGGACAGCTTTCAGAATGCATAGCGCGATCTCGTCTTTTGATACACTAAATGATTACTGCCTCGCTGCACTTCATAACTTCACTTAATTTGGTATTTTTTTCATCAAAAAATAAAAATATTGTAAAAATATTGCGCTCGTTCGGGTAGCTGAACTGAAAAAATTCAGTTCGGATTTTGGCCCTTGGAATGCGCTATGCGCTTGATGAGAACGTGTTTGTAGAAGTCTGAGCTGTTTTCCAGGAGGAACGGGCAAAGCGCGGCTGCATCAGCATGACTGCACCGCTGAGTAAATTTGGCAACAGCTGGCAGCCTGTAGAAGTGAAGGCTTTTCCCTCTGGATAAGATGCTGGAGCAGGTGACACACGGAGAACTTCTGGCATGGCTTCAGAAGCTCCTATAAGGCTCAAGAAAGCATGCATTAGGCGAAATATTCTACATGCTCCATCACTAACAATAAGGTCAAAGGACATTTGAAGACGCGTAAAGGGGAGCTAATGTAGAATGATGGAATGCAGCTATAAAGGCTAAAGGGTAAAGGACGGCGTTAATCGATCCCTTTTGGGGTGCGCCATGCATTCTATTTCTACAGGATATCGTGGAAGCGATTTTACTGCGCATTTGGCCACAAAATGACTCACGGTGACCAGCCGATGAACAAGTCAGCGCTCTTTCCTTTTCAGACTCGTTAGGTACGATTTCATCGACGCCAGAGCGATGGAATGCTTGGTTGGCCTGGGCGGGAAATCCGAACTCCGTATTACTGCACATTTTAAATTACACAATTTTCACTTCAAAATTGGACATTTTTCAAATTGAGCTGGACAGTTCTAAGCAAGCTTGACGCTTTTGAAATCAAACTGCATATCTTCGAACTCGAATCGAGCTTCTTTCACAGTACAATTGAGACTACGAGAAAAAACTTCCAAACTCTTCCAAAAAAACTTATTCTAATCGTCTCGTGCTCTCAATTGTACTGTGAAAGAAGCTCGATTTGATTTGGAAGATGTGCAGTTTGATTTCAAAAGCGTCGAGCTTGCTTAGAAGTGTTCAGTTCAGTTTGAAAAATGTCCAACTTTGACGTGAAATTTGTGTAATTTAAAATGTGCAGTAATACAGAGTTCGGATTTCCCGCCCAGGCCAACCAAGCCTTCCACCCCTCCGGGGTCGGTGAATTGGAACCAGACTTGTCTGGGAAGGATAAAGCGCTGCCTTGTTCATCGGCTGGTCACCGTAAGTCATTGCGTGGTCAAATGCGCACTGAAATCGCTTCCACGACATCCTGTAGAAGTCGAATGCACGGCGCATCCCAAAATGGATTGATTAACGCCGTCCTTTACCCAGCTGTATTCCATCATTCTACATAAGCTCCCTTTTACGCGTCTTCAAACGTCCTTTGACCTTATTGTTAGTGGTGGAGCATGTAGAATATTTCGCCTATTTCGCCTTTCTTGAGCCTTATAGCAGCTTCTGAAGCCATGCCAGAAGTTCTCCGTGTGTCACCTGCTCCAGCATCTTGTCCAGAGGGAAAAGCCTCCACTTCTACAGGCTGCCAGCTGCTGCCGAATTTACTCAGCGGAGCAGTCATACTGATCCACGCCGTGCTTTGCCCCGTTGCTTCCAGAAAAACAGCTCAGACTTCTACAGACACGCTCTCATAAGCGCATAGCGCATTCCAAGGGCCAAAATCCGACCGCAATCCCATCCGTTCCACAGATGCGCTTCAATACCGTACTCCTTCAGCGAGGCAGTTCCCTCTTCTTCGGTCTCAGCTATGCTGATCACATTTCCGAGGTGTCAATTAGTTCTCGTCGAGGTCGAGGTCGTATGGCAGTTCTTTTACCGTCGCCATGGACGGCGTCGTCGCTGTGGACCATTGGCCCCTATGGGGTCGTCGGCACGAGAAGTGGCACATACTGGGCATTAGTCTTGGATTCTGTGGCCTCTTAGCATCATCACATCGTTAGCCGGTTCTTACTGGAAATCTTGGCCACATGAAGGCATAGAACTGCGCCATGCATTCGATTTCTGACCAGAATCCTAGAGATTCTTGGGTGCTTTCCGCTGTCATCGCCCTGCCAATCAGAGCTTGCAATTCATAGCGTCGTTGTGGGAGATCCTAAGCCTCCCGCGTCGCATAGACGGACCTAAAGGAGATGCCACCCAGGTTGTAAACCCCTGTCTCCTTTTCCTCCGGCTTTCTTCAGTTCACAGTCATCACTCCACGAACGCCCAGGAACACGAAATGGAATGGTCGCGCTCGTTGGGTGTAATGCACGCCGAGCCATTTACGGCTTCGCTAATTGCCGTCAACGACATAACGACATCGCCTGAAGCAGCACACTTCAGAGCGCGATCACGATGGCTTGTGCAGTGGCATAGCCCAGGACGACTGGGATCCGACGAGCAAACTAGGCTGCGGATTGCTGCCTTCCTAACTAGGTCTTCTGAACTGAAGAAGAAATTTGCCTCTGGCCGTGGCTCGTCTCTGATGCCGGCATGTTTGCCGTTCTGTCCTTATCACGGTGAAGTGTGGGCAGCCTCCATTTGTAGGCCAACGGTGGAAGTCACCGTTTTCTTTTGTTTTGACATACGATATCGCCACGTGGTAGTAGCCATCCTAGTTGCGTTTTGAGGAAATTTTATCGAACGAACGAATGAATGAAGAAATTTATTCGCTCATCAATTTTTTCGAATAATCGAAAATCGAATAAGTATTTTTCGTTCGTTCGAATATTCAATAGTCGAATAATTTGTTCAGATCAGGTTCTGTGCTTGAAGATTTGAAGATTATTCGAGATTCGTATAAAATTGCTAGATTTTCGAATAATATTCGAATATGGCTCCCTTTCGATGTTCGAATTCGAATGAGTATTCCTCTTTTTGGGTTCACGTAGCGCAGTCGGAGGAGGTGCCGGCTGTCGCTTGCACTCGATACCAAGTTCTTGGTTCCGACTCCGCCCAGGCCCAACAACCCTCCACCCCTTCTGGGTCGGTGAATTGGTATCAGACATTGTCTGAAAAGGATAAAGTGCTGACTTGTTCATCGGCTGGCCACTGGAAGTCATTGTATGGCGAAATACGACTTCAAAGTCGCCTCCACAACATCCAGTAGTAGTAGAATGCGTGGCGCACCCCAAAAAAGATCGAGTAACACCGTCCTTCATCCTTTATTCCTCTTTTTAAAACCATCGATGTTCGAATTCGAATACTCTACTATTTGAATAATTAATAAAGGATAAAAGACGGCGTTACTCAATCCCTTTTTGGGTGAGCCACGCATTCTACTTCTACGGGATGTCGTGGAGGCGTCTTGAATGCGTATTTGGCCATACAATGACTTGCGGTGGCCAGCCGATGAACAAGTCAGCGCTTTATGCTTCCCAGACAAGTCTGGTACCAATTCACCGACCCCGGAGGGATGGATGGCTTGGTTGGCGTGGGCGGGAAATCCGAACCAGCAACTGGTATCGGTTGCAGGTGACAGTCGGCGCCTCCTCCGACTGCGCTACCCGCGCCCATTTGAATAATTATTCGAACAAATTATTCAAGTAATTGCCTCGTCAAGCTAATTAACTCGTTTGCTGCAATCACAATTCAGAAATTTTTCAACTGCACTTGGTTTCTGAGTTTTTTTTTAAATCCTTGCTTGTGATGTGCAGCTTCTCGTGCATCAAAATAAAAAATAAATATGTAAATAAATAAATATTCGAATATATTCATACATGCAAAACTACAATAGCCATTGTATAATAGTTGCTTTTGAGAAATTTCATCGAACAAATGAGTGAACGAACAAATTCGATGTCGAAAATTTTCGAGCGAATGAATGAACGAATTTATTCGCTGATCAATTTTTCCGAACGATCGAAAATCGAGTGAGCCCAATTTGTCGTTTATTCGAATATTCGTACTATAGAACAATTCGTTCGAATCAGGTTCTGTCCTTGACGACTTGAAGACTATTCGATACTCGTACAAAATTGCTCGATTTTCGGGGATGTACCTCTCTTTCGATGCCCGAAAATCTAGAAATTTCGAATATTCTACTATTTGAATAATTAATTATTTGAATAGATTAATCGAGTAATTATTCGAATATATTCTTTCGAGCACAGGTATGGTAGCCATGTTAGTTGTTCTACCGGCCGTTTGATTTGTTTCATTTCTCAGCTTTCATTAGCGACCAATCCAGCCTGTGACGTGATTTCTGCCCGAAATCGGTGCTCTGCTCGACTCGCTTGGCCGAAGGAATCTGAATCCGTGCAATGACATTCACAAAGATACCGATTAACGCCGAGCGTATTCTTTTAAGCCAATTTTTGAATAAAGTGCCCCTTCATTCGCATATGGGTGCGTGTAGCGCAGTCGAAGGAGGTGCCGGCTGTCGCGTGCACTTGATACTACCAGGTTCTTGGTTCGGGGTCCGCTCAGGCCAAACAACCCTCCATCCCTTCTGGGTCGATGAATTGGTACCAGACTTGTCTGGAAAGGATAAAGCGCTGACTTGTTCATCCGCTGGCCACCGCAAGTCACTGTATAGCCCCAAATACGCATCAAAATCACCTCCATGGCATGTTGTACAAATAGAATGCGTGGCGCATCCCAAAAGGGATTGAGTAACGCCGCCCTTTATCCTTTGTTTGATTCTATGATCGATTATCGTTAAACCTTGGCATGACGTTGGTATGAATAGGACTGTTCGAGCTGTGAAGCTAAGATTGTTATCCACACTTTACCCGGCTGACGTCTCGGTGTAGCTTCATCAGAGCCTTAAGGCCCGTTTATACTTCGACGCCGAACGAGCGATCGATAAATTTGGGCATTATACGTGCCATCGCGTCGCTCGGCGTCAGAAGTATAAACGAATCCTTAGGGAGGCAGCCAAGAGCTTCGTGAGTCACCCTCAGATGGACGCAGTATGGGTAATAGGTTAACTTGCCGCAATAAAAACGGAGTTAAATTCGTCCATCGTGGGCGGCGTCCAAGAAAAGTCGGCGGAGTTCTGGCTCCGAAGCGCTTGAAGACTTGACCAGGAGAAGAAAAGCACAGAATCGTCCACTATATAGTCTAGTATGTCGTCAAACAACCCTACCGACGCCGAGGAAAAGTAGAGCGCATGGCGCATCTCCAAGATGGCCATTGGTGCCGCCCTCTGTGCTTCTGCAATCTTCAATCTTTGCTGGCTTGGGCCATTTCTTCAGTGTATTGCCAGAGATGTCCTTTGTTCTTAAGGAGGTTTTTCTGGCTCGTAAATCTCTGACTACAAAGATTCGCGTTTGCTAACGTGGCGGAACGTCGTCCATAGCGTCAGCCGGTCATCTTGTTGACCGCGACGGCGTCGTCCGGTAGCGTTGACGACGGAACGATTCACATTTGGCTGGTTATGGCTCGCTTTGGCTCTGCTTTCCTCTTCCGATGTCTAAATATTTACTCCAGATGCACTTTAATAACCAACGGCGGTGCCAGATGTGCGTCTTAGCCGACTTCAAGGACCAAATCTGCCACTGCCTTTATATTGAATGGGCGCTGAAGAACCACTGCAGTTCCCATCCTCGTCTGACGTCGTTGCAATCTTTCCACTCGCAATGGAGGTCGACTGACGACGAGTTCTACCTCTATGGGGCGCTCTGCCAAGTTTTTCCGAGACACGGCGGCTTTGAACGCCCCTACCATTGCTTGACCGTCGCTTACTCCAATCTTTTCGTGGAGATTTTCTCATCGTGTCGTTCGGTGAAGGAAGCTTGTTCGTCCGTAGTGTACAGTTACCATGCGACCATCTCTCATATCTTGTCCACCTTTCAGCAGCAAGGTGTCCCACCGTTCTTTGACGTCATTACGGTGGGTATGTAGACGCTAGGACATCCCATACTAAAACGTCTTCCACCTTTAAAGCTTTTGTAATACTAGAAAGTGTAGCTTTTGATGTGTATGGTAGCGCAGTTGGACGGCGTGGTAGCTCTCGAGTGCATCTCGTTCTATGGTTCGGGATTTGCTCAGGTCAACCAGGCTTTCCACTTCTCCGAGCTCAGTGAACTCGAGCCAGACTCATCTGGGAAAGACTCAACGCTGCCTTGCACATCGATCAGCACCTCCAACTCCTTGCATAGGCCAAATACCCAATTGAATTGGCTTGACAACATCTCGTCGAACTGGAATGCATGGCTCGTCTGCGTCTCCTTGATCTATACAGGTCATGGCACATTCAGGAAATGCAGCTACGTACGACAGGATAGGAGATTGCGGCCAAAAATCAACGAGATTTCAACTCTCTCGGAACTGGGTTCACATCGGACAGACATTTTGGAATAATGAAGAAGAACTTATAACCCAAAAGTGCCTTCGAAGTTAACCCAATTTCGAGAAAATCCAAGACTCGTCGGTTCCTAGCCACATTTCCTATGCTATCGTGTATGTGAAAGTGTGGTGTATTAGCCACCGCTGCCCTTACGTTCGTCGATTTGAAGAATGCGTTCGTCTCCATCGAAACTGAAGCGGTCGTCGAAGCCCTGCTCACTCAAGGCGTTCCCACTCATACTTCGCACAAAGCGTGGCTTTATCCCTAGATCGGATACCTCATGAACATCGTCTTCGTAAGATTCGGCTGCAGTCCAACGTTCCCACATACGCGATCGAAAGCGGCCAGCATTCGTTCCGCCTGCTGATGCTCGGTGTTATGAGCACGATGTCGTCAGCGAAGCAAAGATGGTGCAGTTGCCGGCCGCCGACCTTCACTCCCATTTCTTCCCATTCTAGTTCGCGTATGACGTTTCCGAGGGTGGTGCTGAAGAGCTTCGGGGATATGGTATCTCCATGATGAACCCCTCTCTTCACGTCGATGATGACGTCGTTGTAGAATGATGCTTGGTCGTGAATCCACTGTACGGCTCTCGAAGGACCCTGAGTAGGAACGCAAATTAACCCCAACCCACCCTCAATTCTCCTCCATGTCTGTTCGCTAAGAATACGCCGGCGTGCTTGTTCTTTAGCGTTACATATCAAGACCGAGGAATGCAGTATGTGCTGCTTCTCCTTGATCCCTCAATGTAGCATATAGCGGTATATTCTTCTCATTGAAGGTGATCCTCGCTCCTATGCAGCATTGTTCCTATCTTCACTCTTGAAATGAACTTTGGAAGCACGTCGGTCTCCTTCCATCGTTGAAGAAACTTCAGGGACTGACGGCAAGCCACCACTTTCTGGCGAAGCGATAAAGCTTCGTGGGCTAGAGAGAACAATCTTCGCGATAAATGATCTAGTAGTCTCCATGTTCTCTCGTTTTGGAGCATCGGCATTGTTGTGAAACTATTTTCAAGCTTTTCTGTGCGTATGAAGACAACGAAACGGGTGAAACCTCAGCTCAATAGACATTCCACCTAACAACCTCGGAGCACAGAAAAGCTAGAAAAGAGTTTCACAACAATGCGGAGGTTCCAAGACGAGAGAACAAGGAGACTACTAGATCAAGTACCTCGAAGATTGTTCTCTCTAGCCCGCGAGGCTTTATCGCATCGCTAGAAAGTGGTGGCTTGCCGTCAGTCCCTGAAGTTTCTTCAACGATGAAAGAAGACCAACGTGTTTCCAAAGTTCATTTCAAGAGTGAAGATAGGAACAATGCTGCATAAGAGCGAGGATCACCTCAGTGAGAAGAATATACCGCTATATGCTACATGGAGTGATCAAGGAGAAGCAGCACATATTATATTCTCGATCTTGATATGTAACGCTAAAGAACAAGCACGCCGGCGTATTCTTAGCGAACAGACATGGAGGAGGACTGAGGGTGGGTCGGGGTTAATTTGCGTTCCTACTCAGTACATCAGAGTCCTTCGAGAGCTGTATAGCGGATTCACGACCAAGATTGCATCATTCTACAACGACGTCGTCATCGACTTTAAGAGAGGGGTTCGGCAGGGGATACCATATCCCCGAAGCTCTTCAGCGCCACCCTCGAAAACGTCATGCGCGGATTAGAATCTGAAGAGATGGTTGGGAAGGTCGACGGCCGGCAACTGCACCATCTTCGCTTCGCTGACGACATCGTGCTCATAACACCGAGCATCAGTCAGGCGGAGCGAATGCTGGCCGACTTCGATCGTGTATGTGGGAATGTTGGACTGCAGCTGAATCTTACGAAGACGATGTTCATGAGGAACGGACGAGTTTCTGCCCCATTCTCGCTCAACGGAACGAACATCTCCGAATGCTCCAGCTACGTGTATCTGGGTCGCGAAGTCAATATGGCCAATGACCTAGCGCCAGAGCTGAGCAGGAGGAAACGAGCGGCTTGGGGAGCTTTCAAGAGCGTCAAAGAAGTCGTGAAGAGGACGAAGAACGTCCGACTCCGTGCCCACCTATTCGACTCCACCGTTCTTCCTGCCCTACCTTACGCCTCAGAGACCTGGGCTATACGAAAGCAGGATGAACACGCGATCAGCGTCGCGCAGCGTGGAATCGAGAGGACGATGCTCGGAGTGACACGACTCACGCAAGTGAGAGAAGGCCTCCGGAGTTCTCCGAAGAGCTTTGTCGACGTTCGAAGATCAGAGACGCTGTCGCTTGGGCCAAGTCCTCGAAAACTAGGTGGGGCGACCACGTAATGCGCTTCGCAGACACCCGCTGGACGAGAGCCGTATCCGACTGGATTCCACGGGATGTCAAGAAAACACCAGGACGCCCACCAACGCATTGGTCCGACTTCTTCATGAAGGCCCTGAACGAACGATATGACGCTTTTCGTGTCCCTCGAGCGA
Organism: Heligmosomoides polygyrus bakeri; assembly: GCA_947359475.1. NCBI lineage: Eukaryota > Metazoa > Nematoda > Chromadorea > Rhabditida > Heligmosomidae > Heligmosomoides > Heligmosomoides polygyrus. Next base: position 1,124,037 of record OX375867.1, read on the forward strand.
GGAGGATCCATTGGAGCACTCTGGCCGCAACAGGGACGAATGGAGACGCTGCTGGCGCCGCCCGAGCAACTGAGAATTGCATTCAGAATGCCATTCCACCGCATCATCCGCGCCCCTCAGGAAGCCTTTGTGCTTCGCAAGAGGTCCATGTCCGCTTCTCGTCATTCCACGTTGCGATCGGCGTTCGTGCTCAGCGGGTGGTCAACGCGAGCAGCTTTATGGCTTTTGTCCGCGGGGCGAAATTGATGGCCCGACAACCGATATTTGCCCGACGGTATTGCGGTTGTCAAGTTCGAATAATTGCTGGTCCCACTGCTAATACGCGGCGATCACCTTCACATGGAGGCGTGCGTGACACAGCCATTACGCATTCAAACAGTAGCTCTGAGACGCGGTGAAGTACATGGCGCATTCCAGCTCCTTCGTCCTTCATCCACCCATTTCGAACTGCCTACCCTCGTTACTATACAATTTTCACGAAAAATTGGACACTTTTCAAACCAAGTTGAACACCTTTCAAATGAAACTGGACCCCATTCTAAGCCTAAGCCTAGGACTTTTGAAATCAATGCGAATATCCAGAAAATTCAAACGAACTTCTTCCGCCTTGAAGAAGATACTCTCCGAAATGCGGGAAATACTTTTTTGTTCAAAAATTTGATTTTTTTTTTTGGCTCAAGGAAAATTTAGTAAGACTTTCTTTGAATTGTTTTGATTCACCTGTCCCAATATGTAAGTGAAGGCATTGTTTAAACTTTTATTTAAAAAAAATTATTTTCATAAAACTTATGACTTATATTTTGTTCCAAAGCAAGGCAGCAATAATTTTTCTTGTACTAAAAGTAGTGATTGCGCCATGAACTCGACTAGATCATCGTGATTTTTATTTGGTTGATGATATTATAGCAAAAATTCTGCAGAAAGTAGCACAAATGTAAACGGCACAACAAAAACAACCAAAAAACACACATATTCTCAAACCACTGTACGCCACAATTACAGTACACTCTCAGCCAAATAAAAATCGCGACAATCTGTCGACGAGTGCATGGCGCAATCTATTCCTTTAGTATGCGTGCCTTTCAGTCTATAAAAGGAGTTAGGCAACAATTTTTCCTTGAAATAAAAATGAATTTAAGCTTTAAAAGAAAAGATCGCGCCATGCATTCCATTCCACACCGTCTATACGTCAAGAAATTTCTACTTCCTTACGCTCATTGTTTAGCTCAGGAATTTTTCAAAATTCAATCAATTTTTCCAAACATTATCCAGAAATCTGGAAATCTGCCCCCAGATCCACTTTCTCTGACTGTCTTCACGTCAGGCAAACATGACAAATATGGCGATCTAATCCCTTCCTTCGAGCGTTAAAGCCCCATCCTCTCCTAAAGAAACGTGTACGGATCACGCACGAACCGGTTCCTTGCGTTTCGTACGAATCCAATGACGACTTCGTATGTCGTAAAGGAAGTTTACAGTTTGCCCTGCAGGTTCTTCCTCCCAATCCAGCTATGAACTCCCAGAACGATGCAATGGCTGGAACTGCCTTTCTTGCAACTAGACCGCTTGCTTTGGAAGAATCCACACATAGCACGAGTGACGTGTGTTGCGAAAATAGTGACCGATTTTTGATGCTCGATGGGTAGCGCTGTCGCGTGAAGAGCATGCGAACCGCGCACAGCTCAAAGGGATGAGCACAAGGGAGATCCTTTATCCTTCCGCTCCGCCTTCTGTCACACTGGGTCACCATCCTGCATTGTCTTATCTCACTCATCGTCTGAAGAGGGCCGACGTCGCCAAAATAATGACCCATTTGGCCTCAAAACCTTTAGCGCCTGGCTAATCTACATCCATTATAACCAGACAAATGTGCTTCTTCCCTTGAATTGGCGGCTTTCAAACTTGGAGACTTCCTTTTCTCCGCCATTATTTTCGCAGCTAGTGAGCCACAGCACTGGCGATTCCTTGTACTTCTGACCTATTCCGATTCTTGGAGTTACAGAACGATCTCTGTGAGCCATATATGATCCGCATGGTCAGCTGACAGGATAACGGTCTCGAATGACCTTTCGGCCGGTCGCTGTCAGCTGCCCTTATCTCGCTCGTCTTCTTATCTCATGAACGGCTGCGCGAAAACGCAGCACGTTATAGGATCTAGCTGTTACTCCCATGTGGGCCATATATGGGCCATAGGTTCGCGACATCTCCTCTTGTACGTGGCACGTTTCTGCCACAGCTGTCGACAAGAAGATAACTCTTCTTTAGAGCCCGCCAGCTTGTTCGTATCTGTAGAATACAGCCTCATCCACCCTTTGAGCCTCCAGTTCTCCGAACGGCGCGAAAATAATGGCCGCCCTTGATTCGATTTCGTCAGACTTCTACGTTAAAGCTAATATTAAGCTTCTTTAGGAGGAAATGAGCGGCATATTCAACCATTCCGATCTATGGCTCTCTCTGTTTGTTGGGTTTTTATTCCCTTCTTCACGCTCTATTCTTGTGGTTGCTCTCGCGAAAATAATTGCCACTTTTGCTTCAAACTCTCAGACCTTGGTGGACATACATATGCCCGTTCTTGCCTTGGATATGCTCATGCTTGAGCCACAGCCTCAGCAGGAAAATATCGTCTTTGCCTGTAGAACATAGCCGCAACCACCCTTTCAATTTCTGGATCGCTGGACAGCGCGAAAATAATGGCCGACTTTGGCTCACAGCCTCCAGAGTTTGCACTCGAGTTCTTTTGAAAAGAACATCGAGCTTTTTAAAGCCGCATGTCCAAGTCTTCCGATACGTGGTAGTCTCGACCTTTTATTTTTTGATTGCCGCCTCACGCTCTAGTCTCGTGGCTGTTCTCGCGAAAATAATGACCGCTTTAGGCTCAACCTCCCAGAACTTGTAGAGCATCTACCCACTCTTGCTTTGTGTGCCACGCTTGGCCTATAGCCTCAGCAAGGATATAGGTCTTCTTTCAAACTGTCGTTGTCTATAGAACACAGCCGCAACCACCCTCTCAGCTTCTGGATCTTTAGACAGCGCAAAAATAATGGCCGAGCTTCGTTTGAAGACGAAGATGATTTGCCTTCGGCTTATTTTAAGGATAGTAATAGAGAGGAATTCTCCAAGGAAGGATGAGCGGCATTTACCCTTCTGATTCATGGCAGGCTCGGTTCTTCGATCGCCTCATTCATGCTTTCTCCTCGTGGTTTTTGTCGCGAAAATAATGACCGCTTTTGATTCAAGCTCTCAAAGCGTGGAGGACATCTAGTCGTTCTTGTCTTGTATGTGTCATGGTTCACCCATATCAGCAAGAAGACACCTCTTCTTTATAGCCTGCCAGGCTCTGAATACAGCCTCATCCACCCTCTGAACTCCTCGATCTCTGGACAGCGCGAAAATAGCTTCCGTCCCTGGTCTCCTTGGTTCGAATCCGTTAGAGTCTTGCAACTAACGATAATGTTAGGCTTCCTTAACAGAAAATGAGCGGCATGTTCAATCATTCTGATCCATCGTTGTCTCTCTTTGCTGCGGCTTTTTTATTCTCTTCTTCAAGCTCCATTATCGTGGTTGTTTTCGCGAAAATGATGGCCGCTTTTGGTTTAAGCTCTCGGTGGACCATATAAGAGAATGAGGATTACCGTACATATTCTCCGCTTTAGGAACTTTAGATACGCGGTAGCGGCTCCTCGGTTCCTATCTCTTGCCGCGTAGTTTTCCTATTTGGTGGGGAAATTGTCTGTCAAATGGCGTCTGGGTACATGTATGGGTACTTCGACGAAGTAGAACACCATTGTCGGAACTAACGAAGCTTGCACCCATACTGGAGTCCTTTCTAGCCTTCAGAAATATCGTGTCATAGCCAGAATCTTTTTCCAAGAAACGGCAGCTATTTTCGCGCCAAAAATAGACCATTCAGTCGATAAGGGTCAAAGGCGCCGCCGTCGCCTTTCTCACTCGTCCTTGACAGTTACAAAGATTTACTCTCTGTGTAATAGCGGAAGTAAGAGGATGGCACTTGTGGAATTCCGACTGTGCCCTGCTCGAAGGAAGAATTCCATGAGTGCTTTCGCTGACGGGATAGGAGCTGAATAGGGCGGGGAGCAGGCTGGAGGTTGGTTGTCTCGCACCAGTAACCAGAAGAGCTGCAGCTGCAGCCGCAGCCGCACTCAAGTAACCAACCAGTCTGCTCTGTCTCTGTTTGTTGTCCGAATCGACGGGAACTGCGATTGTGACGACGCGACGATGCAGCTTGTTGCTATTCCTGTATTCTCCTACGTCTATTTATATCGCCATGTTAGCATCGTCAGAGTACTGTAGAGTACGGTAGCGGCATCATTTAAAGAATCTATCGGCTTCTCAGCACCGTAGCGATTCCTATACTGACTTCTGCATCGCTCATCTATGAACTCTACCCACATCGTTGGTATAAGTACGGCGTCGCTATCCTGTAGCCGGCTTCGTAGTCGACTGCCGCTGGTATTACTCCATGCTGGCATCTCAGCTCGAGAGTTTCTGGAGACAGACGTCTCTTGGTGGTTTTTAAGCTCTCGGCTCCCTTAGCACTATTGCGGAGGGCGGAGATCGTGCTCGAAGCGGACGTATTCCTCGTCGATGTTGTCCATCATGTATCTTCCCAAAGGCCGACAAGAGAGGTGTAGAGATCCCAGTTGATGGTCGTTCTGGGACTCCTCTTCTTGAACTTCGCGGCCTTCTCTCCTTGACGCGAAAAGCGGAACCTTGCGCGAAGGAGGCGGTGGTCCGATCCCGTGTAGAACTTGGGAACAACGGAAACCTCGGTCAGGCAATACTTGCGGGTGAAGATGATGTGGTCGACCTCGTTGTGGAACTGGCCATCGGGGGATTCCCAGGTCCATCGTAGGGAGGGAGGCTTCTGGAACTGCGAGTTTCCATGGATGGTCTTGATCGACATGATAAACTCAGACAGCCTTTCACCTGGCTCGTTCCACTCCAAACCGTGGGTTCCGATGTGAAGTTCTTCCAGCGACCAACGTGGCCCGATCTTGGCGTTGAAATTGCCGACGACCACCTTGTAGAAGGTGTGATCTTCCTTATAGAACTTCTCCAGCTCCACGTAGAAGGCTTCGACCTCATCACCGTCGTAGTCGGATGTCTGGGCAAACGCGACGCGGCGACGAATACAGTCAAAGCTGGTACGAAGCCACATCGCTTCAGTCGCAGACGTCCGACTCGGCTTTTCACAGACTCGTACCAATCGACGATGTTCAGCGTCAACGAGGACACCAACGCCGCCTACTCCCCTGCTCTTGCATGTTCCGAGGAACAGTTCTTATCCGTAGTCGTAGGCGGCATATAGGGGGGGGGGGGGTGGTGTCTTCTCGTCTCGGTCAGTCCGATGACGTCGTACTTGATCTTCCTGGCTTGCATCATCAGGTCCTCAACGGATGCTTCCGATGCGAGCGTGCGGGCGTTGTAAGTACAGATCGTCATCCTAGCCCTTCCCAGCTTAAGGAACCGCCCTGAGATTTTAGCAGCCTCTCCGTACTCGTCCTTCCCATCGCTGCAGAAATAGGGTCGAATTGCCTTACGATGTACTCGCAGTCCACGCAAGCTTTTGGCCGGGCTGAGACAGATACAATCCGCGCAGACTCGAACCCACACGCCGATGCAGTGTATGGATGCCCACGCAGAAGGTATGAGCCGATACGTCACAGCAGGAGCAAGGAGTCCATCCCCTGCATCCCACCTGCGTCTCTAGGCAGTACTAGGTCGCATTTGGTTCGTGTTTCATTCCCCTATCCACCACCCGGGGACGCGCCACGTGGCCCTGCTACAAGCGGCCTGAGATCCCTCTTAACAAGAGGACCCGAAGAGTCTCTAAGCAGGGAGATCCACAGATGTTCACGATATCTCAAAGTACATAGAATGCGTGGCGCATTCCAAACAGTGGTTGAGTAGCGCCGTCTTTTATCTTCATTCAGATTTCAGTCGCTTCAGCGAGTGGATATCGGCAGGAGGAGTTCCAGCCGGTAGCCAATATTTCACACGGAATCACCTTCAGCTGTGACCGGGCGCGAAAAAAATTAACGAGCGATCAGCTCCTGTTCATTGTCCGGATTCGCGCTCGTATCTGAGAAAATCCAAGCGCCTAATCGCGTTCTCTTCTCCTTCACTACCTAATCGCCTCGCTTACGTTCTCCTCCCTGTGCAGCGCGAAACCATCTGGAAGAGCGGCAGCGGCAGAGCTGGTTACGGCAAGAGGCACTCAACCGATCGTCGCCTCCGATGTGAAACGACGTCGGTGGGCGCAAGCACCTCGTCATCGTGTCGTGTCGTTCTACTCGCCCTCGTTTCCCACGCGTAACTTGTTTCCATTTGAAGCAGTTAGTTCTGCATGCAGAGTTACGGTAGCTGCAGCGGCCGAATTGCCTCTCCCCGCTCCATCTCACCGCACGGTTCGTTGCCACTTTGGGTGGCCGGCGACGGACAGTGTTCTCCTGTTTACCTGGTGGTCTTCGGAGTAAATAGCCGCGGAGGTGCGAGCGAAGTGGTCGCGAGTATTTTTGACCGGCCCGGCTGGCGACGCCCGCACATCCCTCTGGTCACCGCGACCAACTAACTGGTTCCGTCGGTGGTGCGTTGAGGTTCGTTCGGCTTCTTATCGCACCCAGTTATTTCTAATTACCTCACTTCGAGCTCTCCTCACCACCGCCACCTCAAACTCACTGGCGCCGCCTCCGAACTATCCAACACGATCAACGGTCACGGTCAGCAGATCTAGCTGGTTGGCCGACACTGTTGCCCGAACTCTTTGTTCCTTTAGCGTCCAGTAGACAGCCCAGTGGGATCCGAATCATGCATTCGAGGATATCCGCTTGGACTTATTCGGTTCGGAGTCACCCAGAACACGGCTCTGCCGAAAATTGCCATCATCTGAGTCGTTCGGAGGTCCGCAGTTCGAAAAAATGGCCTATCCGTGTCGTCGAAGGATCCAGCGTGTAGCGTCCACCGAGCAGAAGCTCTTCAAGTGATGTACAATCCATGTATGCGTCAATCTTATCAGTAACTGCCTAATGCGTATGTTGTCCCAGAAACTTCTCATTGCTGTCTTCAATTAGTAGCATGTCTTGTAGAAGTTGAATTTTACTGTGTTACTGTGTTACTGTGTTACTGTGTTATTTTTACAGCAATTTTTAATCAATTTTTTAATAGTTATACTGTATTGATTCGATTTATTTTCTTCAAGTCTCAAGTGGCTGGCATCGAGGTTGTAAGCTCTCATGACGATGTTTTCTTGCGATCAAAACTGTAGCGCCAGGCGGGACTCGAACCCGCACCTCCCTCTAACCGGGCGGGAACGTTCTACGCCATTATACCATCGGCGCTGTTTGATCGAACGAACACCAACACCACGTGTGACCTTTCAGCACTCACCCGTATGTCGGGATGAGCCGGCTGCTGATATAAGCATGGAACGAGCTTAGCTGATGGTTATACTGTATTATTTTTCAACAGTAATTTTTATTGTTTCTTTTCATTTGGATCAGTTATTCTGCATAATTTTTACAATTTTTATCGCTTGTACCAGTATTCTTATCAAATATTGGGGGGGGGGGGGGAGCAAGAGTAATGAGACTCTCCATGCCGTGCCCATATATGTCGTGACTGAAGTCCGGTTTCGTGCTTATCGTATTTGTATGTTTGTATGCTACTTACTGAAGCCTACCTGAGAAGTTACCACTGCCGCCCTTTTCAGAAGCATGCCAAAACCGCACTCTGTCTCATGCCGAAACCCCAGTCTGACTAGTCGACCTGTGTCTCGCAAATCTCGCCCAATTCCCAACCCCGAGCAGCCTGGACTCAGTCTTAACGCAGGATAAGAAGTACGTCTTCTACCTTAACCCTGCCAAGCAGCGAGTCTGGGTGAGGCCTGATGACCTGTTACCGACCTTCGTTCGGCGAGATGTTCACGGCAAGAAACACCTTTGGAGCTTTTGGATCTGCGCCTGTGGATCGGTTTACCGGAAGCTGTTTTCCAAAAGCACGACGATGGACTCCAAGGCAATGGTGAACGAAATAGAAGAGATGGAGCGGCGACTCGCACTTATTCGGTCTCAGCGCTTCAAGAAGGTCCTCCCCTTCGACAACGCCGCACCCCATCGGGCAGAAGTGACCACGGATGAGCTTGCTCAACTGGGCTACGTTCACATGCCTCACCCACCGTATTCGCCGGACATCTCTCCATGCGAGTACCACTACTTCTTGAGCCTACAGGACTTCCTGGTCGGAAGGGACACAAGAACCCAAGCAGTCCTTGACAACCATATCCGAGCAGTTGGTCAACACCAGGCCCAAGCAGTTCTGGAAGGATGGGATCAGGAAGTTGGCTGAGCGATGGCAGCAAGGTCATTGCCCTTAATGACAAATACATTCCTCAGCATCGTTGAGTTGTAATTGAGTTATAGAGAGATAAAGAATTTTTTCAATTTGTCTCATTACTTTTGCCCCCCCCCCCTAATATAGAGGTCGCCTCAATTCACCTATTTTTCTCGCTGAGTAACTCTGGTGGTGCTTCTCCCCACTCCATGCGGTCTGATTGGCTGGCGCATTCCTGCCTCCTGATACTGCCCGGATTCACGACTAGGACCGTCAATTTAAGGCACTGGTTAAACCAGCTCTCACTTCTTTACTTGGGCGTAGTTCCAGGTCAGGGGACTACCATTCGTGTCCACCACTACGCTATGGATCTTTCTCTGCGATCGATAACTTGATATCTCGTATTCACTAGGTTAGGGAACAACTGCTTTAGATCGTAATGCTTCGTGGAATCGTCAAGATGTTTGAATTTGCTTTAGACTCTTTGATATCAGCGCTAATGCCTGAGGTATTGGCCTTCCCTGTGTCTGCGTCCAAGTTCAAACATCCCGGCCTTGTCTGACACCGTCAATCGCTTGCCTTTCTGATCACTGATTTTCCAAGCAACCAACACGTTACACAGGCCATTATTACGCGGTCGAGACTTCGTCACATCCATCAGACTGTGATAAAATCCGCCGCGTGTGTGTCTCGCTAAGTAAACATTGGCGATGACATGCCTGAAAACGGGTCCATCCCCTCGAGGACAACTCGTCGTCTCGTCGTCTACATTCATTCGGTGCCAATAGAGGTTTTTCACCTCGATAGCTGCGAGTTTCTTCTAGTCGAGCAGCCTGAGTACGAGCTGTATCCATGGCTGGAATCTTGTTTACGGTCCGTATTCAGACCATGAAATCTCGCTACGATTTGCCCGGAGACCAGAGGCCGCAGCCCAGTCATTCCCTCTCTGAGCTGCAAGAGAGATGGAGAATGCCTGGCTTTCCCCACATAGGAATGGCTGGCCTCGTGTAGGTGTGTGTAGTGCTGTCTAGTTTTTTGAGGTGCTCGCACTCCTCTTCAGCTGAGCAAGTAACGGAACACGCCGTCGCCGTCGTCGCGATGATGACGGTCGAGAGGTAATTACGTTCGGTAGCCTCGTCCGACGCTTTTTTGCGGCACGCAACTGTGTAACCGTCACAGGTGCGCAATTAGTACCTTCGCTCGACGTTGTTGCTCCATTTTCAGGTGATTTATCACCAGTAGACGAACTGGTGAGTTGTCTTGACTGCTAAGAAATCTCCAGCAGCTCATCTGGACATCGCCGCATCAATGAGCCATCGTTGGACGCTTCAGAATACTCACATTTCCACGCTTTTCTTGTCATTGCTTCGTCCATCCTCTGAGCAATTTGTCCGCTCTAAACCACGGCTACAACTAATACTTCTGAAGCTTTATGGCAAAAAAAATCCGTGCCGGGATTAAAGTTTCTCGCACGTGCCTGTTGCCTTTGATGCGGGCTCCAAATCGATTCCTTGAGTACGACTCCTGCTCCTGGCGAAAAGATCTCTCAGCTGGTTGTTGATGACCTCCCTTTGTGACAATGAGAAATCATTTCCACGGTTGACCTTGCCAGTTGCGCGACAGGGTGCAGCTCTGTCTTTAAGTGATGATGAGTGCATGGCGCATCCCAGACAGCAAGATGACGTCGTAGTCGCATGAATCGATAGCGTGTGCCCCAATCGATTCACTGGATTCGACCAGAAAAACCATTCAAAGCGCAATTTCCTTCGCAAGCAATACCCTGAACCTCTTCGCCGGACAACATCCAGTAGCAGTGCGCATCCTCCACGACGTCGCGAGGAAGTATAATGCACGGCGCGTTCTAGTGACATTAATACCGTCACCTCTCGATGCCGGAGACGCTTGATAGGTCCCTGACTCGTGCAGGTAGGAAAAAACTCACAGTAGGTCGGAACTCCAAGTATTGTATATGGCCAGAATCGCTTCTCTCTAGAAAATTATGGGGATTACGCCGCCCTTCCACCCATTGAACCACTAATGGGTAGAAGGGCGGCGTAATCCCCACCCGCTCGCTCGTCATCGCTGTTTCCAGCCAACTTGAGCCCGCCCTCCGCCTGCAGGCATAGGGCTAACGCCGCCAACGGCCGAACTTCCGTCGTCCCTAACTCTGCGCAGAGTTGTATTGGGGTCGAGATATTTGCATTTTGTTGTTTCCCAGAGAGAGGCGATTCTGCCCATATACAACACTTAGGCCGCTCCGACCTACCATTGAGATAGTTTCCTGGTTAGTCGCAGATGTGATCAGCATTGGGAGGCGGGAACCAGCCAGCCAATCAGGCCGCATCAAGTGCTTCATTCGGTAGTCTGTAACCTAACTGACTCAGTGTGCTCCTCGTTGAGCTGATTGGTTAAGATTTTGGCGTGTGTGCTGTGGCTTTGGCGTGTGTGCTGTTGGCGTATGTGCTGTGGCGATTTTGGCGCGCTGCTACCTCCCTGTGCTGCCCACATTCGCGACAAGTAGTGGCCAACTCGGTGTTTGACGATTTTCGGAGAGATCGGGTAGCAATTCGTTAGCCGGCATGGAGGACTAGTTTTCCTGGACTCGAGGGGAACGCGACAGCCGGCATGTCCTTCAACAATGGCAAACAGGCTGAGCAGGCAATGCCGTGGTCTGTTCCACTTACAGCCGCTGAAAGAAGCAGACCACGGCTGCTACATTCAACAGCTGAAGGTGCCGAAGAGACAGAGTAGAAGACCTGCTGCAGAAGAGCTAGACCCATGGCCGAAGAGGCAGTAGAAACCCCGCGAGTTCGTCGGATTTCTCTCCTCTTTCAAGTTGTGTTCGGCCTCGATCAGTCCTGTAGCTTGGTAGGAGTTCGCGGATCGAAAAACGACAAAGATGTTCCGCAACATCCGAATGATCATTCCGAAATCGACGTCACCGTTTTTGACGGAGACTGGATGGGGTTCTTCTCAAAGACACACCCCGCCTTTGAAGGTGTCGTGAATGATACAGGAAATCCTCCCGAAGTCAATCCGGGACCTTATTCGGCGTGTTCCCGAGCCTAAAATTTGGCGGAAAACCTCTACGGGAGTCCCCTAATGGCCTAATGGATTAATGGGACTTTCGCTGCAATTTGACGACTGTCGAGTCGGCGAAAAAACGACGGACGACTTTCATCGGCCGAGAAGAATCGCGGCGGATTCGCCTCCGCTCCACACCCGTCCGACGCTGCCCTGTCGGAGGTCCACATTTCGCCCGCCACCGCGCGTGTTGTGCGTGTCTGATTCGACTGAAAGAACGGGATTTTGCCGCTTTTTTGCTACTGCTGTGCGATTACGGGTGTTACAGCGTAATTGACGATGATGCCGACGACGACGATGGCGTTGTCCCGCGCTGGAGCGTCATAATAGCCGCGAAGTAATCAGCCGGCGGACTGTTTGACACAGATTTCGTCGCCCGGCTGCCATCGTCCGCGTCCGTCGTCGTCGTCGTCGTCGGACGCCATCGTACGTCCGTTCAACCTTGGGGCGGCCTTTGTTCATCGAACACCATCACACAGTTCTCAATGGCTCTCCACACATCGAACGCCTGGTCTCGCGCACGTTCGCCAGCAGTGGCTCTCGTGTGGCTGCACTTCCGCTCCGCTGCGGCTATTCCAGCTTGTTGGAGTTCATTCTGACCCCCTTTGGATAGGCACTCGCCCTTCGTGCACCAGTCTAGTCCTTGTAGAATCCTATGGTTTCTTAAGAAATAGGGAGTTTCCCACAGCATCTTTCGAGTTTAAAAACGAAGAATTACACCCTGTTTTTCTAAAAAGCGGCTCATCAGAAAGCTTTAACGTCCTATTGAAGTTCCCTGTTGGATTTTAGATTATATCCAAGAAGAACAACTCCAAACCTTTCTCATTATCTCCTAGAACGGTGTTCATCGATGCTAGGGTAAGGTAAGCATACCCCAGGGTATGGCTACCCATGCTCTACGTAGGGTGAACACGTTTACCAAGGGTAGGTATTGTTACCCAGGCGTACGCTGAAAAAAATGAATTCCGCGTATTTTTTTTTGTGTTTGCTATTTCCCCGGGTATTTGATCTCTGTCCGCAATGAAATACTAGTTCTATGCGCGAAGAATGCGCCACTACATCCGTTTCCACCTTCTTGGACGCTAACCCAAGGGTCTTAGCAATCATCTGAAACCTGTCAAAGGGTAGCCGTTCCTATCCTGGGTAAAGGTGCATTAAAGGAAAATCAACTGTGTTGGGTTTACCATACCCCGAACAATGATCAATGCCGTATCAGGATGTAGTAAAGAAGTCCTCGGGCCGGATTCATCAACGCTTATTATACCCATGGGTATAGGTGGTATAGGGGTAGACGTACCCACGATGAGGCATTCATGATAAACCTTACCCGCCATATCGCGGGTATATCAGAGGGTATAGAATACTCCACGATCGTCGTGGATATATCCACATACCCGCGAGGATTCAGCGCTCCTTTGACAAAATGGCGCTCCAGTGAGATCAGCTGTTCGGTGAGAGGCTTAGTTCTACCACACCCTTGATTCCCTTCATGAAAACGAATTAGGAGAACGGCCTGTGGAGAACAGCCCCGCTACCCAAAGCGGGTAGGCGTGGAATCCTCGCGGGTTTGTGGATATACCCACGACGATCGTTGAGTATTCTTTACCCACTGATATACCCACGATGTGGCGGGGTAAGGTTTATCCTCACCGTGGGTACATTTACCTCCTATACGCCGTATACCCGCGGGTATAGGCGTTGAGAAATCCGGCCCCAAAGGCCGAATTCATCAACAATTAACCCGTGGGTATGCGGGTGATAAGAGGTAGAGATAAGATAAAAGTCAGGCAGAGATAACGCAAGACTCAGAGACGCAGGCTTCATTGTGGGTATCTCTACCCCTTATACCCGCGGGTATAGGCGTTGAGAAATCCGGCCCCAGGACTTCTTCACAACATCCTGGGCGGTATTGACCAATGTTCGGGGTAAGATAAACCCAATAGTTGATTTGTCAATTATACACCTTCACCCAGGATAGGTACGGCTACCCAGAGATTACGACAGGTTTCAGAAACACAAATAATAGCACTGAACGACCATAAAGATTAACCAATAGTAACGACTTTTCCTGAATATTTTGTATTTTATACATTTTTTATTTTTATTTTTATTTTTTTTTTACCGCTCGCTTTCTGGCGTTTAACCAAGAATTCTAGTTCAATGACATTTATATTATCTGAGATAATTTTAGCAGTAAAAAATACAACAGGAAGGATATAGCATCTTCTATAGAACTGCAGATGGTCTTATAATGTCGCAATCGGACCTTTTTGTTCCACTTTCCTCTGTCTCGCTATGATAAATAATGACCATGCCGGATGTGAGAGATGTCGTCGTGAGCCAGGCACGGTTTCATCAACGATTATACCCAGGGGCCGGATTCATCAACGACTAACCCGCGGGTGTAGATGGTAGAGATACCCACGATGAAGCCTGGGTCTCTGACTCATACCTTATCTCTACCTCCTTACCTTATCTCTACCCCTTATACCCCGCATACCCAAGGGTTTAATTGCTGATGAATCCGACCCCAGGATATGCGGGGTAGAAGGGTGAAATATACCCTTGTGGCATATCCATTAACATACCTTACCCACACATTCGGGTGCACTGCTAGGTAGACGGTATTCGACGACCCTCGAGGGTATCTCTGCATACCTTCGAGGATCTCTCTACCCATATACTGCCCCAAAGAACGTCCACTGATTTCACTCTCTCTTATCAGCACCATTCGTAGACGACTGCTAATGAGCACTCGACGAGGTTCCACTTGCTAACCGGCCAGGCAGTGGATCCGTCCGCTCTCTAATGCTATTCATTTTCATATGAAATACGTAGGTAGAACGCTAGTATAGAATAGCCGTTCCGGTGTCCTCCTTCTTCCCCGGAATGTGCTCGAAACCCAAAAAGCGAACTCATCTAAGCGAATCGTTGACGAATAGAGCGGAGAAGAAAAGTAACGAGCTGGCGATCTATACTCCAAGCGAAAAATTCACAGGATAGACCTAACAAAACCGCCGACTGATGTGTATCCAGAAGGCCTCGTGGACAGTACAGAGGGAGTAAGTTACCACAAGGGTTATCCTCTTGTCCCATGGGATGCTGTTGACTATCTTCTTCCTCCTGTTCAACTCTATTACTCTTCCCGAGGCTTTTTACGCGCCCTGAATGTAGCCTCTTGGCAGCACTGTGCACATAAGGACAAGAAAAAAGGATAAAGGACAGCTTTACTCAGTCCCTTTTTGGGATGCGCCACGCATTCCACTTCTGCCGTATATCGTGGAGGCGACTACAATGCGTATTTGGCCAGACAATGACTTTCTGTGGCCAGCTGATGAACAAGTCACCGCTTGGTCCTTCCCAGACAAGTCTGGTACCCATTCACCGATCCGGAGGGATGGAGGGCATGGCCTGAGCGGGAAATCCGAACCAAAAACCTGGTATCGGGTGCACACAACAGCCGACACCTCCGACACCTACACGTGGCCATAACTCTGCGCATCCAGGACGAAAACTAGCAATTATGGTCAGCTCACAGATTGTTATGGGCGTGTCGGAGGAAGTGGCAGCAGTCGCGTGTACTCGATGCCAAGCTCTTGCTTTGGATTTTCCGCCCATGTCAACCAAGCCTGCCATCCCTTCGGGATAGGCGAATTGGTAACAGACTTGTCTAGAAAGGATAAAGCGCTGACTTGTTCATCGGCTGGCCACAGTAAGTCATTTTATGGCCAAATAGGCATTCAAATCGCCTCCGCGACATCTCATAGAAGTAGAATGCGCGGCGTATCCCAAAAGTGATTGAGTAATGCCGTCCTTTGTCCTTATTCTTTATCCATAATCTTCAGATTGTTCAATTGGTGCCCTTCGAAGTCCACAAGATACTCTTTGTGGAATTCGCTACACGTCCTTCTTCTACACGAAGTCGTGTGGGCAAATTGAAGAAGTATTTGGGCTATATATTGACGTGGGCGGCGCGTGGAGCGCAGTCGGAGGAGGCGCTGGCTGCCGCCTTCACCCGATACCAGATTCCTGGTTCGGATTTTCCGCCCATGTCAACCATTCCATCCCTCCGGGGTCGGTGAATTGGTACCAGACTTGTTTGAGAAGGATAAAGCGCTGACTTGTTCATCGGCTGGCCAACGCAGGTCATAGTATGGCCGAATACGCATTCAACTCGCCTCCACGACATCCCGCAGAAGTAGAATGCGTGGCGCATCCCGAAGGGGATTGAACGCCGTCCTTTACCCTTTTCCTTTGCTGACGTGCAATGACTTCTGGTGGTTTCTGGTGCACAAGTCAGCGTTCTAAACTACCTAGACACCCCTGTTAGGCCAACTCACTTAACCCAGAGAGAGGGCTGGAAGCCTTTGTTGTACTGGCCGAAATTCGAACCCTGAACCGATTACGGACCGGGCAAAGCCGACGGCTACTCCTACTGCGATTCCATAGCCGGAAAATTCACCACCACTGCGATTCCGACGTGAAAAATTGGAACTGTGAAAGGACGGAGACTATTAATCTGTTTGGGATGCGCCGCGCATCCTACTTCTATCCAATGGCGGGTAGTAATTTGAATGCATATTTGGCCTGTACTGTGACTTTCGGTGGCCAAACGGTTGGCAAGTTGGTGTTCTGTCCTTCCCAGACAGACTAGGTATCAATTCTCCGACCATTAGTATAGAGTCTCGATGGGCTGGTCGAGACCCGAATCAAGGGCCTCAATGCGTTATGTCAGCGCCCCCTCCGACTGCGCTACGATACACCCCGGACCTATGCTTCCTAGAGTAATGGTGTTTAAGAGGTTCGGTATCAATGCATCGACCTCCTAGGGATGGCAGGCTTGGTCGGCCTGGGCAGGAAACCCAAACCAAGAACCTGGGTAAGCTTTCGAAAGACGAACCAGAGAATCTGGGCCAGAACGTGCCCTAACATAGATGGAATAGGTGTGTGCAAGTAACTTGGCATAAGTAGAACCGTCTCGTCCTTAGAAGAGGTATACGAAAGAAACCACTGGGTGCATCTCGATAGGTGAGGGACTACAGAGGGTAAAACATCGAAGGAACACATCATCGTTCACGCTTCAGGTAACCAGCTCAATGTCCTGGCGCCTTCAACGAGAAGAAGAAGCCTATGGAAGGCCAATTATTCCTCTCAGCAGCGCTCATACACAAGCCAACATAATATTCCATAGAATGAAGCAGCCATGAGCGTGCCACCATTCGCTGAATACTCCGGCATGTTCGCGAACATCGCATGAATACGCCTGCATGATAATTTCACGACGACACTCTCGCTCCCATCGTATCCCGTCCGTCCGAATGGCCCGTCTTGGTGCTACTTTGCTCCTCGCCGTGTCATGTTCCATCGATTAATCTCCGGCAAATAGCGATTTTAATGGGGTCGACTATCTACTTTTTAAGTTTTACAGCCGATGAACAGCCATCGTCGTCGGCTGGGCTGAGCGCATCCAGCGCTCTGCCGCCGCCGCCGCCGTCGTCGCCGCCTTCAGACGGTGTTACAGCTCTTCCACATCCGCCGCCACCCTTCGCTGCTTACTAGATCTTACGACTCCATCTAAGGCGATCCACAGAGCTGTAGAGGTAGTTAGGTAAGCTTTATGGTGCGGAACTCCATCCAAGCATACCCATCTACCCATGCATGTACCATATTCGTAGGGTTCGTGGTAGCGTAGTAGGACGAAGCGACGGCTTTCGCCTGCGTCAAAGCTCAAGGTGTTTGGTTCGAATCCCGTCCACGCCAACCCTCCAAGCGCGGTGTGAGATGATACCTGGCCACTCTGGAGTTGTTAACGCACTGATTTGGCATTGTAGACGCATTAGAACTGCTTCCACTGTACCCCTCAAAAACTAGAATGCACGGCGCATCTTTCGACGGGATTAGCTCACCCGATCTTTGCTCTTTATCTTTAATAATCATTTTCGAGTGTGATCTATTTATATATGCCACTTTTAGGTTAAATTTGATATTTTTTCAATCAAACTGAATTCCCTTCTAAGCAAGCTTGCTGCCTTTGAAATGAAATTAAACACCTTCCAAACTAAGACGAGTTTTTTGTACTAAAATATTTGATGTAATTTTTTTCGGGTTTATTGCAAGTTTCCTTATGATCGTTCACGAACATCAAGTATTGTATTGTTCAAGATCCTCTGTTGATGGTTTTTGTTGGTGGCTTTCTGTTTCAAATGCAGTGTCTAGTTCTTGGTTTTTTGTTTGTGTTTTCATGCGTGCGGCTTGATTTCACGTCGTAAAATAAATAAATAAATAAATAAATAAATAAATAAAATAGAGACTCCCTGAGACCGTTGGAATGCGTATTAAAAGGAGACATAGCGAGATGTACTCTACTAGATCGAACGTATTTTTCTTAAATTCCTTATTGTGTGTTACCCACAAGTCTTATTACCAATCAAATAAAAATCGCGACGAGCGAGACTACTGCATGGCACGATCCCTCCTTTTAGTAGAGTGGATACAATACCGCTCAAATTCTTTGCAAAAAAAGACGCTTTGCGACGGATTAATCCGCCATAAAGCGTCGCATTGCAGTAACTCTTTTCAAAGTTGCTTGTTTAAAATCTAATTACCACCATTAGAAGCCCCGTCTCATTTTCTATCCAGCGATCTGAACATCGTCTAAAACGATTGCACAGTGACCTAGTTATGAAGCTTTTGCTTCCTCGGCTCCGCTAATTGATTTACGACCCCTCCGAGATCCCCAGTGGCATGCCCTTAAGGCTTTCCGTTGACGAGGTTCATCGAAACTCAGAAATCCTCCATTGTTTCAACAGATCTGTATTTATTATTGTGTCTGTGGAAAGCACGCAACCAGCTGAGAAATGCTGTCCAGTTGATTTTTCGAATAAACTTATCCATAAAGAGTAAGCGACTGAAACAAAATTTTCTGTTATTTTCGTCAAACTTTGGCCGCATAGAAATCTACTTTGAACGGCCAAAATCTTTTCGTTCTTTTTATTATTATTATTATTATTATTATTATTATTATTATTATTATTATTATTATTTATTACATGATCAGCATAACAATATACCACCATGTGAAGGTAAACTTAAACACCTGTAACAACAATAAACTCACAATAAAAGAGAGTGAAAACACAACTAATGTTAAGAACAACTACTAGAGCAACTACTAGATCAGAAGCTGGTTCACTAGTCTCTTAAATCGTCGAAGCGTATTGGGAATGTTTAAACGTTTAGAAATTTTATTGTATTCTGAAGCAGCTCGATGACAAAAGAACTACAATCTGAGGTTTGATCTAGGTCTAGTCAGGACAATCTTCAAACAGTCCCCTCGCGTCGCTGAAACTTGAAATGAGAACAGCTTCCCCTTACCTGTCCGTACCAATCCATGCAAAATTTTAAAGAGCAGTATTAGGTCATTACGTTTTCTCCTGAGGTCCAAAGTGCACAGCCCCAAAAATTTATTTCCCTCACTGCTAATTGGTATCCGGCTATAGTTAAATCCGTGGACTCGCAACATTAACTTCCGGGTGAAGTCGTTTTGAACTTTTTCCAAAGTTCTAATAAGGATCTTCTTGTGTGGCGAGTAAACTGAGGTGCCATATTCAAGAATGGGGCGAATGTAGGTTTTGTAGGCCTTGATCAGCACTAATGGATCTTTGGTCTTCAGCGCTCTGAACAAATTATGGGTTTTACGTGCAGCCTTTCTAGTTATCTCGCTGATGTGATCATCAAAGCTCAAGTTGTGCGTGATGATAAATCCAAGGTCACGCACCTTCTGAACAAAATCCAATGAAACCTCATTTAATCGATAGTTATGCTCCCCCCTAGAGATTGAGGGTAGAGCTAGAACTTTGGACTTTTCTGCCGACAGCGGCAACTCCCATTCAACCGACCATTCGTATATCGCATCTATAGCACATTGAAGGGTTTTCCTATCTTCATCAGTTTCGATAACCTTATATATTTTGACATCATCCGCAAACACCTTACATTGTACACCCAAGTTGGTTACTATGGAGCTGATTTCATATGTATAAATATTAAATATGACAGGCGACAATACACCCCCTTGGGGCACCCCACTTGTCAGCGTACATGGTTCGGAGAAACAATCATTTATGCGAACCTGAAACGTCCTTTTGGTTAGGAACTCAGAAAGCCATTTCAGCAACATTCCATGGATGCCAATCATTTCGAGTTTTAACAAAAGTTTATTGTGTGGGACTTTATCAAACGCCTTCATAAAGTCGAAGTATACCACATGAACAGACTTCCCTGTGTCAAGCGCATTAGTCCATTCATTCAGATTCAAATGTGCTCGTGGCATACTGTAGACCACAAAAAACACGGCTTTCGTACTTATCCTGTACAGCAGCAACCGAAGTTCAAAGATAGGAGAAATCCTGCGCCGCATATTGAGATTGGACCAATCCCTTGTTGGAAAAAAGAAAATCTAGTCATTTCTGTCCATTTCTCAAAGCAATTTTACATGTTTTTCAAAGACCATCGTTCCCACAATGGAATAGTAGAATACTGTCCTCTGTAGCAGGCTGCTAGTTGGGTAATTTTTAACTGAATCTTAGGTTTTCGCGCGTTTGCGCTTATCTGAAATCGGGCTATGTTATTCAAATTTAGCACTATTTAGTATAACAATGACACCTGATGCATGACAAATACAGATCTGCTGAAACCATAGAGGATTTCTGAGTTTCGATGAACCTCGTCAACGGAAAGCCTTAAGGGCATGCCACTGGGGATCTCGGAGGGGTCGTAAATCAACTAACGAAGCCGAGGAAGCAAAAGCTTCATAACTAGGTCACTGTGCAATCATTTTAGACGATGTTTGGATCGCTGGATAGAAAGTGAGACGGGGCTTCTGATGGTGTTAATTGGATTTTAAACAAATAACTTTGAGAAGAGTTACGGCAATGCGACGCTTTGTGGCGGATTAATCCGTCGCAAAGCGTCTTTTTTGCAAAGAATTTGAGCGGTATTGTATTTACCACCTGACTACACTTTAAAACGAATTTCAGTTCATAAATTTTCCTTAAAAAATAAAAATTGGCACTAGTTAAAAGTTCCGACTCCACCGACAAGACTTCGGTCGAAAAAAATTTTTTCGCTGAAACTTTGTCTAGGGGGATTATTTGGGGTGCTGATCACGAATCTGACATCCGTTTTTGAAATTGCGGCCGATTACGGTAGATTACTTACTTTACTTTGATACTTTGATGGTCCTTTTGTCGGCTGGAGGTCTTCTCAGCGGGGACCACAACTCTTCCAGACCGCTCGATCTCTGGCTGCTTGCATCCAGTGAGGCAGACTCCGCTCTCTGAACGATCTTGAGAATGAGTCTGCCCATCGCGTTGGCAGTCGTCCGAGTGGTCTCTTATGGTCTCTCGGGAGCCATTCTGTGACACGGAGACTCCATCTATCGTCCTTCCGTCGAAGCAGGTGTCCGGCCCAGCGATATTTGGACTTCTTCATGTACTGCAGCGGGTCTGCTAATTGCGGCTTCTCCCGTAGCTCCGAGCTTCGTAGGCCTTCTTGCCATTGCTGACGAAGGCTTGTCCTTAGAAGACATCTCTCGGTACGGTAGATTACGGTAGCTAAAGGTAACTAAGGCTGCCGAAATCATAATCATCGATTTTGCCGAAACTTCGCCTAGGGGGATTATTTGGGGTGCTGATCACGAATCTGACATCCGTTTCTCGTTTTACGTCGGAGTTTGGGCGAAATCGGTGACTATGACCTCGGCAGCCCTAGTTACCCGTACCTACCATAACCTACCGTACTCCAGCGTCAAACAAAGAGCGGATGTCAGATTCGTGTTCAGCACCCCAAATAACCCACCTAAACGAAGTTTCAGCGAAATCGGTAACCCTGCCTGGACCACCCACGTTAACGGTATGGGTGGTCTCCGACCGAATCGTGAAAAACGGATATCACATTCGTGATCAGCACCCCAAATAACTCCCCTAGACAAAGTTTCAGCGAAAAAAATTTTTCTCGACCGAAGTCTTGTCGGTGGAGTCGGAACTTTTAGCTAGTGCCTAAAAATTTATAAAAATTTCAAACAGTGGATTCACTTATTCGGGCAGGTGGATTTAAAAATTTCAAAGAAAGTCACACTGAATTTCGGGAAACCTGGGCAGGGAAATAATCTAACCTTCTTGGAAAGGCGTATTTTAACGTTGAAAAAGGCCGTTTTGATTTGGAAGATGTTCCGTTTGATTTCAAAAGCGTTAGATTTGTTCGAAGAATGTCCAGATTGGCGTGAAAAATTGTATATAATAATTATTGTTCCATATTTCTATATTTTCATATAAGATGGAAATTTATATTTCCATATTTATTTGAATTATTAGACTAAATAATCCAATTATCGTTATTATTTTCATTTTTTTATAATTACTTTAATTGAAAAGTGTCCATTTTGACGCGGAAAATGTCCCACTTGACGTGAAAATGGTAGAAAACTGGGACAGTGCTATTCCAACTGCTCTCTCCTCTCCGTAATCAGCGCGTAACTGGCCCAAATGGCTGCTTGGGCTTTCGCTGATCGAACGGGTGAAGAACGCCGTCGTCGGATCGCCTGGTAGAAAGTTAACGAGTACTACTTCTTCGCCACCGTGCATGGGGGAACCAGCCCGGCGGAAAGCGTTCCGGGTCGTCGTGGCGGTGAAAAACTCCACCGCGCGGCGGTTTTTCGCCGCCATAGCGGCGACGGAGCTGTTCTTTCCGCCATGATGGGACGGATGGATGGAGGGAAGATCTCTGTGTATTCAGAATCCTCTC
The DNA here is from genome assembly GCA_947359475.1 of Heligmosomoides polygyrus bakeri. Taxonomy (NCBI): domain Eukaryota; kingdom Metazoa; phylum Nematoda; class Chromadorea; order Rhabditida; family Heligmosomidae; genus Heligmosomoides; species Heligmosomoides polygyrus. Next base: position 1,146,273 of record OX375867.1, read on the forward strand.
ACACGGGTGACAATCATCAACGAGAAGAAATGCGGCCAACGACCCACACTCACGCCTCATCGTTTTGCGACCGATTCTGATGGGCCTTGTCCGATCCACGCCATTCCAGATGACCCTTCCCTCTGTCTTGAACGCTGAAGTTCGCTCTTCCACGACTCTGCCTTCGCCAAGGTCGACTTTTCCGTGCTTTCCAGGCATTTCAGAAAGTGACGAAAAACTGGATCGCACATGATTTTTCCAGAAAACCTGGTCATATCGCCGGTCGCAGTTGTTGTTCACTGGAGAAGTTGATTATTTTCGCGAAAAACACGCGTTCTGTTTGTTTGATTCATTTCCACAGAGGAAAGCGTCGCTCTAATCGCCATCTCTGAGATCGTTTCGCTTGTATGAACTCGTACGAGGTTACTGAACCACGCCCTTCAGCTCACACTTCCAGAGAAGGTAACAAGACCCCGCATAGACTCCCCGGCCGTCTCTGTTTTGTAGATCAAAATATGCCATTTTCACGTCTAATTGGAGAACTGCTTAATCAAATTGAACAACTAGCCCTCTAAGCAAGCTTGACGCTTTTCAAACGAAGTAGTTTAGTACGACTTCCTTTGTAGTATTTTTCAAATTCACCTGCCCCAATAAGTGAAGACACTGTTTGAAAATCTATAGAGTTCCTATTTCTTGAGAAAAAAGTAGTAGTTTAAAGCGTACTGTAAACGGCAGGCAGGAATGCAGCATTTTTCACAAGCTAGGATTGCGCCATGGACTCGTCCAGGACGTGGCAATTTTCCTTTGATTGACAGCCAAAATTCCGTTTTCCTTCAGTAACAAATTTGTTGACGCTACAAAAAAAATCAATTCTAGAAAACACGCACACACTTACCTCACTGTTTCAAGTAAGCAGCAGCTTCTGCACTACCAATCAAATGAAGATGGTAACGAAGTAGATGAGTTCATGGCGCGATCTTTTCCTTTGATACGGTATGAAAAAATTCCGTTTTTACGCACTCTAGACGAGCTTTAAACCACTATTTCTCCTCGAAAAATCAACCTTCTATAAAATTTCAGATAGCAAATTCGCTTGTTGATGTAGGCGAATTTTAAAAATTTCAAAAAGAAAGACTATACAAAAGTTTTCTTAGACAAGACAAGAAATGACAATTCCTAACCTTCTTGAGGAGACTCCAATTTAATCTGGTAGACGCTCATTCTGATCTGGAAGATGCTCAGTTTGATTACGAAGGCGTCAGGCTTGCTTCGAAAAATGTCCAAAATGACTTGAAGAGTTTCCAATTTGACGAGGAAATTATATAAATCCAGTTTTTTGAGTTGAAGTCGACTCTTTATGTGCAGAGCGTACTTCTATATCCTTCTATATCTATGAAATTGCCAATTATTCAGTTTTTCTGATCTATCTCTGCACTGCGGCGAGGTAGCGCAGTCGGAAGAGGCGCCGGCTGTCGTATGCATCCTGAGTCGATGTTCCTGGATCGTATCCCGCCCAAGCCAGCCAAACCTTGCATTGGATCTATCCTAGTCCGGGGGGGGGGCACATAACTCAAAAGTATATAAAAACGACTTGGAACTTACCGAGCAACTCCTACAGAGCACGATAGAACCTAAACCAGAAAAATTCGCGAGCAAAAAAAGAAAGACGAAAAAGTAAGTGTTTTCGCCGCGGTTGTAGGCGGGTGAAGTTATGTGCCCTCCTCACCATGTTAGATCCTGGTTATAACATGTCAGGCGGCGGTCAGCACGCGCTAGGTGGCTCTATGCGTCCTGCTCACCATGTTAGATCCTGGTTCTAACATGTCAAGCGGTGGTCAGCACGCGGCACGACTCCATTGCGTCGCTCTTTGCCCACCGATACGGTTGTCAAACCGCGGCGATTTTATTTTTTTATTTATCCGTTCGTTTTTTCCTTTGTTTTAGGTTCTATCGTGCTCTGTAGGAGTCGCTCGGTTAGTTCCAAGTCGATTTTTACATACTTCTTAGTTATGTGCCCCCCCGGACTAGGATAGATCCCTTGCATTTCTTCGTAGCCGATGAATTGATACCAGCCTTGTCTGAGAAGGATAAAGCGCTGCCTTTTTCGTCGACTGAACTGTGCAAGTAGCATTCAAATCGCCTCCACGACATCCCGTAGAAGTAGAATGTGTGGCGCATCCCGCAGAGGGATTGACTAACGCCTATCTTCATCCTTTATCCTTCTATTCTCTAGTGATCAGATGAAGGCTGTGTCGATATTCGGCACAGATCAGGTCTGCTGCTGACGTACGTCGGTTTCAGCGACGAGTCGACTAGGCGTAATTTTACACTCGGCATGAGTCTTCCGAAATTGATGGATCTAACAAAGGTCCGCTTAAAAACCTCGTTTTTGCCACGCGGCCTTTAAAAGGCGCGACGAAAAGGGTCTCAACTTAGAACCTGAATATTCCCAGAAGCCCGTCTTCATCGTCTCTGTCGACTCCATAGGTCGCCAGTATTCTATCGTGTAAGTGCTTGTCATCTGAAGGGAAATATTCAACGTTGCTTCAAAATTGATAGCTATCGAAGGTAGGGGCCGGCTACCTCGTCCACCAACATGTGATGAGTCAGTGCTGCGCCCTTTTCCTGCCATATGCTTCAAGCGCCTACTCATCGCTTCACCCACGCTGCTTGGACCGCCGCAGCTGCTTAAATCAACAACACCTTCTCTCACCTTCTCTGGTTCTTCTCATATATGTCTAGGCTGACCTGCATCTGTAGAATTTTCTGTTGCCCTTCGAGCTTCAACGGGGAGAAATCCGCCCTTGTGCCTCATAGAGTGCCGAAAAATTCTACTTTTAAGCTGACATTTTTGCTGACAGGTCTTTCAACTAGATCAAAAGATAAAGGACGACGTTATTCAATCCCCTTTGAGATGCGCCACGCATTCTACTTCTACGGGATGTCGTGGAGGCGTGTTGAATGCGTATTTTGCCATACAACGACTTGCGGTGGCCAGCCGATGTACAAGTCAGCGCTTTACCCTTCCCAGACGAGTCTGGTACCAATTCACCGACCCCGGAGGGATGGAAGGCTTGGTTGGCCTGGGCGGGAAATCCGAACCAGGAACCTGGTATCGGGTGCAGGCGACAGCCGACGTCTCCTCCGACTGCGCTCCACGCGCCTTTCTTATTTTATTATACTACCTACATTTTTATTATTCTATTATGTAGAATATTGTAGAATATAAATACACCTATTGCTATGCACGGTTTCGATTTTCGGCCATCACGGGTTGTTGCCGGTCTGACATTTTCCTCTCTTCTCGATCATCTTTTGCCTGGACTCAGCTTACACGACAAAAACGTTTTGTCAAATCATGGAGGATATTCTAACCTCGTTCCCGGGAAACCACGAAAAAAAATCGTAGCTAGAGGTGATCGCATCAGGACACTTGAACCGATTCGGTCCACTTGGCGAGAAATCTCCTTCATCTTCCAACTTGTTTCAAGCGCATGAATAGCACTACCTTTACATTCCATGATTGTAATTGCTTATTTTGTTTGGTTGGTTTGTTTTGTCTAACTAGTTTAATCGCTTCCCTTCGTTCTGTCCTTGCGTTCCTTCTCTTGTTGTTGAGCTATGTGATCACTTAAATTCAGCGTGTCCTTCATGGGCGCATAAATAAATGAATAAATAAATAAATATTACTGCCTTAGAGTTTTAAGAAAAAATATTCTTTACTTTGGCTGAATAAATCTTTGTATCTGTATTTATTAGTAAAATACTAGGTGCCTTTATGCTACACTTGACACCTCCCTAAATTTCTCCGAAAGGCGTCACATAAAGGGGAATGAGGTCGGCCACACCATGCCCCTTCAGATTAGGATAGTGTGCGATTTTGTAGTCTATTGGCAATTATTTTCACAGTCTGGAGAAAACGAAGCAGTAGACAGGGGTGCATGTCTCGAATATGGACAGCACTGGAAGCTAACACGGTCAGAGAACCGACCGAACACATGCCAGCCAAGCTGACAACCAACTGCACATGCTTTCTTTCTCTATTGATGGAACGCCCATGCCATGCGTTCTGATTGGCTGGCGCCCTTCTACCTCTCGATGCTGCTCACATTCTCGACTAGCATCTTCTTTATTTTCCTCCTACTATTCTAGGCCTAATATGAAGGAACGAGACTTCTAGCAAAAACGTTTTGAGGAGGGACCTTATGACATAAATATAAGAGGCGGAGTTGCTCAATCTCTGTTTGGAATGCGCCACGCATTCTACTCCTCCGATGGATTCTTCACCTTTGTCATCGCCCTTCCCAGAAAGGTACTGAAGGGATGGAAGGCTTGGTTGGTCTTGGCGGAATCGAACTAAGAACCTCGATGCAATGCGTATAGGAGAGTCGGAGAATTCTCCGACTGCACTATCCAAGCCTTATGATATGGGGATTAAATGTTCAGCAACACTGGCAAGCGTAGAATGAAGTAAGGAATTTTTCTAGAAAAGGCTGCCTCCTGTTGAAATTGCTTTCCATCGCTGACGGATAGTAGCACTGGAATGCGCCATGCACCTTACTCTTGATGTCGGCATGATATCGAAAGGCACTATGACCGTGCGCATGACATGCATGCCTACAAGAGGAACACCATAACGCGCCTTCCTTCTGGGCTTGAACAATTCAGACTAATTAGCCTTAATAGGGAGCTGAACTTCAGAAGTCATCGCCATGTGAACAGCCTGTTCTATCGCTTCAACAAATGCTCTCAATACAAAGGTCTTGACCATGGTGTAACAGTCCGCTACAAAGGACTTCCTCCACGAGCCAGAGACGTAACAACCCGTTGTTACGCTGCTTCGACGAAGCGGCGGCGACGACGAAGCGGCCACAATCGCTTGCATCAGCGATTTATTGCGCGATTGAGACGCAACGGCGTCGAAGGTTTCGTCGTCGAGAAGCTGGACTGTAAGCGATTCGCACTCCCCATAGAGAGTTTTCCCGAGACGCTTCTCGTCCGGTCGTCCACGGCGTCGTAGTTCCCGCCTGTGATTGTGACTAAGTCGCATGTCGGGGGCAGACTCTCACTGTCGCCGTCGTCCACTCCATTAGAGCTGTTCGGCATTCGTCGCTGCTTTGAACGACGTCGCGCCGGGCTTCTGGAGACTTTTTGCTTGTCTCGACTTAATGTAGATCCTTATCATAGGATGGCAACACTGTTCCTGCGCTTTTAGCAAGACTTATAGTCAATTGTTAAGCTAGTCAACAGCTACTTCATAGCTTACTGTGTCTTTCTAAATTTTTAGTGAAGATCCCCTCTTTTCTCCACCCTGGGCTGATCCCTTTGAGGGATACGCCGCGCATTCCACTTCTATGTGGATATCGTGGAAAGATTTGAATGTGGTTCAGTCCTTAGGATGCCCTGCGGTGGTCAGTCGATGCACATTCAGTGTTTTGTCCTTTCCTGATGACGTCGGAGAGTTGAAGTGGTTGACTGGACCTAACCTTGACTCTTGGTATATGCAACAAGCCGGCGCCTACTCTGGAGCCGGATTCATCAACCGCCCTCTAACGGTAAAAATACCGCCAAACCTGATGCAAATGAATGCCATATCCGGGGTTTGGCGGTATTTTTACCGTTAGACCGCTGTAAGCGGTTGATGAATCTGGCCCGCTGACTGCGCTATCATGCGTTTCTTCTCGAGGCATCTCTCCGGTCCGTGCCTCGCATTGCAGTCCCCTGAGTCATAAAGGAATTGGTCTGTGCGGGGTGAACAATGTTATGACTGACTGATAGCTTGTTGGGCTAGACTGATATGCCATGATAACTCGGCCACCAGGTCGTTGAACCCAGCAGATCCGGGGCGGCGCCGCGTCAGGCTCTGTTCACGATCTTTGGCGCCTCGCCCTAGCCACTAGCGAAGCTTCTTGAATTCCTACCGTACCCAGTTCAGCCTCAACATGCCGCTTCTCTGGCCGGTTAGGTAGAACAGCGACAGAGTGGCAGATTCCCAAGAATGGGAACGAATTGGCTTCATCGCAAGTCAAACTCCTCAGCTAGAGGTACCTCTTCTTTGAGCAGAATGTTACTGCAGTGCGTGTAGACATTCTGAAGAAAGTCTTACCCCTTCTATCTCTGCCCGTTTACGGTTCGGCTGAGGAGCTTGACTTGCGCAGAATTCAACTCGTTCCCATTCTTGGGAATCTGTCATTCTGTCGCTTTTCCGCCTAACCGGCCAGACAGACCACTTGTCGGGACTGAGCTGGGTCCGTTCACTGCTCATCTCTTCCTTCCGGTCGCCAGCTAAATAGCTAGCGCTTCAGTCCTCGTTGTTCGAGACTGGCTTTGACTCGTGACGGATCGCTCTTCTAATAGGGCAACGAATCAAGAACAATGATAGTGAGAAGACCTGCGGCAGCTACATCGTTGTCGGTGCAGACTCGCCTCGTCGTTGTCCTTTGTTTCTTTTTCGTTTCGTTTTTCTCAGTCTTCTTTGCCTCTCGCTTATTGTTAGCAACATAACCCCTTGCTAGCCGGTACGCTCCTTTCTTCGAAGGCATAATCTCCCACCAGAATGCCAATGTCATTCCAGCGCTATGCAATCACATCGTCAGCGCTCAGCCTCCACACATTGCTGCCCGTTATAGGGCCCTATTCAGACCGCAGGCCTGCCGACGGTTTTAGTCCTTGTCGTGTCGGGTTTTCCAGCCCCTGCTCTGCTTTTCATTTTAGTGCAGTCTTTTCTTTCACATGAAAGACGGTCTTCTGAGGCTGCCAACAAGCCTCGTCTAACCTTCCACTCAAGGTCGCATTGTTTCACTGTCTCGCAGATTGTGGTTTTGTCCACTTCATAGGAGGAACAATTCCGTCTGGCAAGCTATTCAGTTCTGGAGAAGAGCTTCTGGGGCAGAAGCCAAGCCAGCAGATCTTGTTCCAACGCAGGGTACGTAGAATACATGGCGCATACCTCCGTAGTATTCAAGCAGTTATTTGCACGACTGGTATGTCGCAAATCTGTGAGAACAAAGAATACCAATGGTGGCATTCATCGTGTAGGCATTGTGTGGTACACTATCCATACCCAGGGTAAACCAACTCAGTTTGGGTATTGTCTAAAGGGTTAATTTGGTATCCATCGACGTTTACCCTGAACATGTCTGCTTACAGTTAGGGCCCGGATTCATCAAGCAATGGGTATAGGTAGAGATACCGTAAGGGAGTCTTACCCACTACCAGCAGTGGATAGTGGGTACGATTCGTATTTATGAAAGGAATCAAGGGTAAGGTAGAACTAGGCCTGTCGCGAGAACAGCTGATCTCACTGGAGCGCCATTTTGTCAGTGGGGCGCGAACGAGTAGCGGGTATACGGATGTACACACGGCGATCGAAGGGTTTTCTCTACCCACTGATATACCCACGATTTTGCGGGTAAGGTTTATCATGAATCGTGGGAATGTCCATATCGTGGGTATGCCCACCGCTATACTCAGAATACCTGTGGGTATGCGCGTTGATGAATCCGGGCCCTGGTGTTGTTCTTTTTGTCTGCTATTGCATGGTTTGTTTCAATAGTATTTATTCTAGCGTGTAGTACACATCCACTTGTATAAACAAATAAATAAATATGAAAGGCCCCATGAACTATTTTACATTTTTTTTCTCTTTCAAGTGTTAACAACTGTAGATTGTAGTTGTGTTGAGTGTTGTTATATTTTGGGTGGCGTGGTTATCCACGCATATCATCATACTCTATAATAACGCGCTAAGCACTGAGTCATAGTATCGATCGGCGCTGCCGCAGAAATTAGTCATAAAATAGGGGGAGAAATTGGGGGGGGGGGAAACGGGGGAAAATTACGGCACGAAAATAGCGAAAAATACCCAGACGTCTTCTCCCTGCCTGGGAACTTCAGCCCTGGAGTAATCGCGGTCGCTGAACACGAATCTGAAGTTTGTTTGCGAAGTATCGTTCGCCATCAATCGATATTCATCAAACTATCGATTTTTTGTGGGAATCGTCCAGGCGGTCCGAAACTTTAGCCCTGGAGTAGTCGAGGTCGTTCAGCACGAATCTGAAGTTCGCTTTAGAAGCATCGATCGTCATAAATCGATACTGATCAAATTACGATCTGTTGATCTGCGAGCGAAAAAACGCGATCAAATTACGGGTCGCGAAAATAGAGGAAAATACCCAGACGTCTTCTCCCTGCCTGGGAACTTCAGACCTGTTGTAGTCGAGGTCGCTGAACACGAATCTGAAGTTTGTTTGCGAAGTATCGATCGCCATCAATCGATATTGATCAAACTATCGATTTTTTGTGGATGTCGTCCAGGCGGTACAAAACTTTAGTCCTGGGTAGTTGAGGTCGCTCAACACGAACCTGAAGTTCGTTTTTGAAGTATCGATCGCCATCAATCGATAGTGATCAAATTACGGGGCGCTACAACAACGGAAAATACACAGACGTCTTCTACGTACCAAGGGAATCAGAAGACGTGTGGAATACGTCGCATGACGTGCTCAGAAGATGGGACTCAGAAGACGTGCCGAAGATGTCGCTCAACGTGTTTGGAGATCAGGTAGACGTGCCGAAGACGTCGTCCAATGTGCCTGGGGATTCAGAAGGTGTGCCGAAGATGTCGTCCGCTGAGGGGGATCATTGAGGGGGACCAGTACCAATAATGGGGACCGTTTCACTAGGGGAGGACCAGTAGTGAGGAACCAATAGATCGCCCTATTATACTATACACTGTACTGCGAGCTGTACTCCTGGTTGGGAAAAGGTTGTACACGTAGAGCAGCTAGCTGGATGTGATTGTCCTTAGCTTAGTGATACTGCAACATCGCGCGAAGCGCGCTACCGCGAGGCATAGGCGTGAAGGAGCACTTGTAATAAATAAATAAATAAATAAACAAATAAATAAATAAATAAATAAATAGTCGGCCATAGCGACGCGTTTCTGTAGTTTCTCCCGGTTTTCCGACCTCCTTTTATGCAGAACTACTTTAGTCGGGCTTTACACATACATCTATTCATTAATAAAATAAGAATTATTCATTAATTACGCGGTCCGAGCAGTACAAAACAGCACAAGTGAGATCTGCAATAATCGATGGAGCCACTTTTAGACGTTTCGTTTCCTGTCCATCTTTTTTTGGACTTGTTTATTATCGCGACTTTCTCGCGATCATAGGACAATTTCGTGGGATACTGTGAGGAATTTCGCTTAGAGATTTATCTGATTGTGCAGCTATGCAAACAAAAAACTCCCTATAAAAGAGTCATATGGGAACATTCACATAGCGCTCTTCTCATGTTTCATTTTTTCTATTCCTCATTCTTTTGTATTAGGTTGTCCCATAAGTCTCCGCCGTTTTTTTTTTCAACGATTCACTGCAGATTTCGCCGGCGGTCTCTTGCATAGCGCTGCATGGCTTTCGAAAGAGACTGATTTGCTCTATCAGAGCATGTATTGCATTTCTTTTTTCATCATGAATTTTGTCAATTTTTAGGTCGTTGAAGTGAAAAGTGAAAAAGTGAAAAAGTAGCCATTTGTGCACTTGTTCTCTCCGCTTAGGCTTGTAATTTTTTGCGCAGTTTTTTATAGCGCTTGGAAGACAATGTTCTGTACTACAAGAGTATGTGTTAGTGCTATTTGCTCATTTGTCCTTTATTGAGTTTTAGGTCATCAAATTGGGACGTCCGAAGGAGGATCGTTATTTTTGCCGACAGCTCCTGCTCTGTGGTTGGACTTTTTGGGTTGGTGTTATATGTCATTCGAAAGAGAATGTCTTGCTCTATAAGAATATGTGTCGCGTTTATTGATTTCTACTGAATTTCAACAAAATGCCAAAAAGAAAAAAATTGTCTTCACCAACAACTCCTTCTCCTTCTTCAGTCGTTGATATTCGACAGAAATCAGCGTGAGCCAATAGACGCGACACAAATTCTTACTGAGCAAGACATCCTCTTCCAAACGACATATGACACCAAGCAAAAAAGTCCAACCACAGAACCGGAGTTTTGGTAAAAATTCGGACGGAAAAGTCGGAATCCCCAATTTGATGACCTAAAAATCAATAAAGGGCAAGTGAGAAAATAGTACCAACACATATTCTTGTAGTACAGAACATTGTCTTCCAAGTGCTGTAAAAATTTGCGCAAAAAATTACAAACCTAAGCGGAGAGAACAAGTGCGCAAATGGCTACTTTTTCACTTTTTCACTTTTCACTTCAACGACTTAAAAATTGACAAAATTTATGATGAAAAAAGAAATGCAATACATGATCTGATAGAGCAAATCATTCTCTTTCGAAAGCCATGCAGCGCTATGCAAGAGACTGCCGGCGAAATCTGTAGTGAATCGTTGAAAAAAAAACGGCGGAGACTTATGGGACAACCTAACAAGATGTTTTTAGGACGCTCTAATATGTACTGTATTTGTATATTAAAGTTTTGGTTTAATTACCCAAGTTTGAGGTAAACGGTGTCGAACAACTGGTGTATGTGTGTACCGAAGGACACACATACACCAGTTGTGAGGGAATCACCGACTCTAGCACTCTAGCTTATTCATTTCGTTACAGTACTGATTACGGTACCGGCACAGTGTTCCCATGCGCATTTCAATTCCGACCAAACTCTTGTCCTTTCAACTGTGGGAAAATACGAAGAATCCCCACGAAATGGTGAATGTTTCGAAGGAATGTTTCCGACTGACGTGTGCGTATATACACGCTAATCAGAAACATTCTTCGTATAACCAATGATGGAGCTGAGTATCGTCGATTGTCCAAGAGTGTTTCGCAATCTATTAGACAGAGTCTGCAAATTCCACTTAGGTAAGCGAGCCTGGGTATATTCTTACCCACCACTCTACCCGCGGTTGCATGGGTTTTGAAGTTTCTAGCCTTTTCGGTGCTATCAGGGGTGGATGTGTTGATGAATGCGGCCTCTGATTAGAGATCTGTACAGCACTCTTTGAACCTACATAGGGCAGTCATCGCAATCAATAATTGATCGGGTTGGATTCCGCGCCTGTGCAGACATTTCGTCACATCTGACAAAGTGGATTCTTTTGGCGAAGTGGCAGAAGGCGTCGCTGTGGCGACGGCTTGGAGACGATTTTGAGTTCGATCCCAGGCCAGACACATACCGTAGCCATTCTTCCAGGGGGATTTTGACATTCAAACCACTTTTTTACGCGCAGCTAGTCGGAGAGGTTTCTGCCAAAATCCGATCCTTATTATTTCGATCAGTCACGCTCCCATATGACCGTCAAAATAGGAATCACGGCGCACTCTGAGTGCATTTTGACCCAGTAACAGTTCATTCTGCGTTTTAGGCGTTTATGGCCTTTTCTGTTGTGGTCGGACTGCTTCATAAGAAGCTACACACCTTGAACATTGGGTATATTCAAATCAGTTTCTTTAAGCCTCAGGTGGCTGGTATCGAGGTTGTAAGTTGTCGTAAGTCGTCGATGTTTTGTTGCGATCAAAACTTCTAGCGCCAGACGGGACTCGAACCCGCACTTCCCTCTGACCGGGCGGGAATGCTCTACGCCTTTACACCACCGGCGCCGTTTGATCGAACGCAATATTGGGTATTGGGTATATTCTTACCCAGCGTTTTACCCATGATAGGATGGGTAAGTTGCCACCTTTATGGCTGCTAACCCAAAGGGAATACGTTGATTAAAGCGGCGGTATGGAACGCCAATTTCTCTAGCGGTTAGTCCGCCTCTCGTGGACTTAAGGACTGAGTCCTCGGGCTGCTTCGTCAATATCACCTCCCAAATTGGAATTCACAGCTCATACCAGATGCGAGCACTCCTCTGCCATATATGTCGCTGTTTCTGCAGCTATCGGCACAGCCTCATCTCCTGAATCTGCTCTGCGATCGCTGGTGCACCCTCGCTCCATGCAGCTGCCGGTGTAGTCCTCTCGTCGACCTCCAGTCCATTCCATCCGTGGCGGCGCCGCATTCAAATAGAATCTCCAACGTCACTCGCGTTATTTTAACGCGTCCTGATTTCGCAACGCTGTCGGCCGTATGTTTCTGCATAATATGACTGGAATTCCCGCGAGCTGCTGCTGCTGTTGCCTGTCGTCGTCCGGTCCGCCGGCCGGCCATCGCCAACAGCCTATGGCTCTGGTCACCGTATTCCGCGCTCCCGTCCTGCTAGCTCCAGGGATCTGCTCTTTAAGGCGCTATCATTAACTGTCGGCGCTTTTGAGTATTTTTTAGTTCTATTCTGGTCTTCAGAACTGACCTGCTTTCCCACTTAATGTTTCTGTAAAGTTTCACCGGATTTTTAGCTGCATTTTTCAAGAACGTTAGTACACCACTTGATACATTGTGTTGTTATTTGCATCTACCCACTCTAGTTCATCAGAAAAGCCAATCGTAAGCTTTCAGCACCTCTTCAGTATCTCTTCTGCCAACTTTTCATTTATTTTTAAGTTGGTTATACTTTTGGCTAAAGTTCTACCATATATTATATTTTTTCGTAGTTATATTTTAATTTTTATTTCTTATCTAGTTATATCTATTAGGTTGTAACGAAATAAATGGCACTGAACCACTGTAAATTTAAACAGTTAATATCTCGGCTTGTAGGCAAGTTTATTAATCGAGATAAAAACCTTCTGATTCTACACATCTTTGCCAACGTGACGCAAGCTTTTTTATCCCAGTAGCATAAAAATCAGAAGTTCTGGAATTGACGAAATCTTCGAAGGCACTTTCGGCATCCTGTTGGTATTTGAATATTTTCCCTACCAAGAAGTCGCCAAGATGCTTGAAGAAGTGGTAGTCTGTTGGGGAGAGGTCGGGAGAAAACGGAGGATGTGGTGGAGTTTCAGTGCTCAGCTCATTCAATTTCTGCAACGTCATTCGTGCTACATGGGGGCGAGTATTGTGGTGCAGAAGGAGAACTCGCCTTCGGTTTACCAAGGCCGGCCGGATATCCTTCAACTTTTTCATCATTTCTTCAATTTCAATGCAGTACTTCTCTGCCGTGATGGATTCACCGGGAGGGAGGAAGCTGTGGTGAATAATTCCCAGCGAACACCACCATACTGTCACCATTACTTTCTTTTGGTGCAATTCCGGCTTCGCAAAAACCTTGGGGCTCTCAACGCTGTCCACCCACTGTGCCGGTCGTCGCCTGTTGTCGTACATTATCCATTTCTCGTCACAGGTTGTGATGCGATCAAGGAATGGGTCCGTTTCGTTCCGTAGAAGCAGTGCGGACGAGATCTCATATCGTCGGCTTCTTTGCTGCTCAGACAGCTCGTGAGGCACCCATCTTTCCAGCTTTTTGGTCTTTCCAATTTCCTTCAGATGCCGGGCAGCTGTGTTGTGACTGACGCCAAGAACCTTCGCTATCTCCCTGGTACCTTTGTGTGGATCCTCCTCTACCACATCTCTCAGCTTGTCCTCATCAACATCACTATGCCTCCCACGACCTTCATGTTCTTCCAAGCTCTCATCTCCATTCCGGAACTTCTGATACCAACGATACGCCGTCCGAATTGTGGAACATCCTTGACCGAATGCGGCGTTGATCTTCTCGTCCGCCTCCTTAGCTGTAGTGCCCAGCTTGAATTCATACAAGTAAATGCCTCGGATTACCCTTTTGTCCATCTGCAAAAAAGTCAATAAAACTCTAAAGTTTTCTCACTTTTACATAGAAAATTTGGTACTCACCGGTAGAGCAAAGTTTGCGCTTCTAAATGATATGCCACATGTTACGGTTTGTTCTTGATCGAGCGCGTGAAGACGCGCCAAAAAATGGCGCGGGCCAGTGCCATTTAATTCGATACAACCTAATAGTTTACTTTAGTATATTTAGATTAGAATTTAGTATATCGATTATTTTTGAGTTAGTTATACGTTTAACGGCTGTTGCCTACATTATTACATCTATTATTATTTTATCTTTAATTTACTTACAGAATCTATCCTAGTCCGGGGGGCCACATAACTAAAAAGTATGTAGAAAATCGATTTGGGACTTACCGAGCGACTCCTGCAGAGCACGATAGAATCAAAAACAAAGAAAAAAACGAACGGATAATAAAAAATAATAAAATCGCCGCGGTTTGACAACCGTATCGGCGGGCAGGGAGTGACGCAATGGAGTCGTGCCGCGTGCTGACCACCGCTTGACATGTTAAAACCAGGATCTAACATGGTGAGGAGGGCGCCTAAAGCCACCTAGCGCGTGCTGACTGCCGCCTGACATGTTATAACCAGGATCTAACATGGTGAGGAGGGCACATAACTTCACCCGCTTACAACCGCGGCGAAAACATTTATTTTTTCGTTTTTTTTTTGCTCGTGAATTTTTCTGGTTTAGGTTCTATCGTGCTCTGTAGGAGTCGCTCGGTAAGTCCCAAGTCGATTTTTTACATACACTTTAGTTATGCAGCCCCCCCCCCCCGGACTAGGATAGATCCCATTTACATTTATTTTAATTCAGTAATCTGGGTCTTATTCATTTTTAATTAGCTATATTTTTTCTGCAGTTACATTTGACGTTGCTATATTATCCAGCCTTTTCCATGAAGATGTTCGCTTTTTCTTCCACACTTCATTGACGTTTTAAATGGCCCATTTCAATTTCGTTTTTAATTCCCTTTCATGACGACAACCTGACCCTTTTATTTTTTTCATCATATCATACCTTTGTTTTCATTTAAAAATTGAATGAGATTAATATTTATCTGGCTGGGTTGCGGGTTATTTATGTACTTATATGTTTGGTGCTTATATATTTTTATTTTATATATATATATGTACCATTTTCAAGTCGAATTGGACACTTTTCAAATTAAATTGGACACTTTTCACGTCAAATTGGACACTCTTGTAAGCTCACCGAAGACTTTTGAAATAAAAGAGAACTTTTCCGAATTGAAACAACCTTTATACAAGTTGAACTACAGACTCAATACAATGGTTAGAAAAAAAATTTGTTCAAGAAAAATTTAGAATAACTTTTTTGAAATTTTTTCTATTTTAGCTACCCACCAAATGAGGTGATCGTTTTATGAAATTTCTACTTTGGACGAAACATAACAAATCAAATTTTGTATTAAAGCGCAGCAAAGCAGCAACCATTTAGTGCCCTGAAAGGCCAGATTGCGCCATGCACTCGAAAAGCTCATCGCGATTTTCATTCGATTGATATTGTGAATGCTGCTTACATGAAACAACGAGGTGGGATATGCGCGTTCTTCACAATTATAGTTGTTGCATTGTCTACAGGTATGTATAAATCTACATATAAATATAACCAACATATACATAACACAGATCTATGCACCATGTCGTTTCATGTAAGCAGCATCTACACTATCAATCAAATGAAAATTGCGACGTCTTGGACGATTGCGTGGCCTAATCTCTTTTCTTGGCATTAAAAATTTTAGGCTTTGTGTTCTTTAAAACTAGCTATGAAGCATTGTTTTTACACGAAAAATTACAATTTTATAAAATTTCGAACAAAGTGTTCACTTATTGGGCAAGTGAATCGAAGGTTTAAAAAAATCGTACTGAAATTTTCTTCGAAAAAAAACTGTAGACAATGCAACAAATACAATTGTTCAGGACGCACATAACTCGTTGTTCCATGTAAACAGCATTTACACTATCAATCAAATGAAAATCGCAACGAGCTTTTCGAGTGCATGGCGCAATCTGGTCTTTAGGGCACTGTATGGTTGCTGCTTTGTTGCGCTCCGAAAAAATTTAATTTGTTATTTTTTCTCAAAATGTAAAAATTTTATAAAATTATTACACTCATTCGGGCAGCTAAAGTAAAAAATTTCAAAAAAAGTTATTCTAAATTTTCTTTGAACAAGAAATTTTTCTAACCATCTTATTGAGTCTGAAGTTCAACCTCTATAAAGGTTGTTTTTCGGATTCAGAAGAGTTCTCTTTGATTTCAAAAGTCTTAGGCCAGCTAGAAGAGTGTCCAATTTGACGTGAAAAGTGTCCAATTTAGTTTGAAAAGTGGGATCTATCCTAGTCCGGGGGGGGGGGCGCATAAGTGAAAAGTATTATATGTAACAAATCCACTCAAGACTTACCGAGCGGCCTCTACGGAACAACATGGGACCTAAACAAGTAAAGTCACAAAGAAAAAAAAAACGAAAAAAAAAATACGTTTGTTGCGGTTGTAAGCAGGCAAAGTTATGTGCCCTCCTCACCATGTTAGATCCTGGTTATAACATGTCAGACCGCGGTCAGCACGCGGTATGTGGCTTCATGCGCCCTCCTCACCATGTTAGATCCTGGTTATAACATGTCAGCCGGCGGTAGGTACGCGGCATGCCTCCATTCCGTCGCTCTTTGCCCGCCGAGTCGGTTGTAAAACCGCGGCAATTTTTCATTTTTTGTTTATTTTTTCGTTTTTTGGGTTCCTTTAGGTTTCATCTTGTTCCCCAGGAGCCGCTCGTTAAGTCTCAATTCATTTTGTTACCTACTTTTTAATTATGTGCCCCCCGCCGGACTAGGATAGATCCGAAAAGTGTCCAATTTGGTTTGAAAAGTGTCCAATTCGACCTGAAAATGGTATATATAGATATATGTGCTCGTTGCGATTTTTATTTGATTGATAGTGCAAATGTTGAATGCTAACATGAAGCATCTAAATAAGGGTATGTGTGCTTACAAATGTTTACATTTGTTAGTACACATATCACACATATTGTTTACATTTCTTTACAACTGTTTTTGTTGCATTGTTTGTAGGTGTTAGCTCAATGTAAACAGAAATTTTCAATCATTCGAATAATAATCGCAACGTCTTGGACGAAGGCATGGCGCAATTCCTTTTTCGGCACTAAAAATGGCAGCCTTCCCGCTCTTTAAAATAAACTTTAACCAATATTTTCCTCAGAAATAAAAATTTTACAAAATTTCAAACAATATGTTCACTTACTGGGCAAATGAATTAAAATATCAAAGAAAGTTATACGGAAACTATTCTTGAACAAGAAATTATTCCAACCCTTTTGGAGGGTCTCTAGTTTGATGTAGAAGAAGTTCATTTCGTTTTGGAAAAGTTTGTTTGGTTTTAAAAGTCTTAGACCGATTTGATTTGAAAAGTGTCCAATTTAACTTTAAAATTGTCCAATTCAGCGAGAAAATGATAAATAGGCACCTACTGCTGACTCCGCCACGCCACAGAGGAACGTAGAGAACTCTTTTACTGATGGTAAGCGCACCACTTCCTCAGTAGATGAACGATACCCCACTTATTTACCTACCTGCTCACCATTGGGAGAAATCTGCTCATTCTCGATCAGATCACGCTTCACTAAGTTTACGATGAATCTAAGGGGTAATTGTCTTCTGCTGACTGGAAGAGCGTTGCAAAGGCGCTCGGGAAGCGTCGAATTCGGCTTCGCAGCCCACCTGGAGCCACTGCTTTGGCTTGCCTTTCAAACCTGGGTGAAGGAACAGTATTTCCTCGGAGGGATCCTGCATGATTCCCTGCGGATTATACGGTTCTATGACGCCCATTCTAAGGAAAAAGCGGCATACTGTGGACAGATAGAACGTGAGAGGAAGGAAGCATGAACTTCGACTTACGAGAAGACCCTCGAAGACCTTGCCAGACCCCTTACCGCTGAGATGTTGGACAAAAATGAGCTCGTGAAGTGCCCCTAGTCTAGGACGTGACTTCTACCCCACACTGGAAACTAGTTATGATGTTGATGTGTTTGGTGTACTACTCCAGCGACGCTGACCTCTACAACTGCTGGAATGTTAAAATAAAACAAGGTAATCACGTTTCGGTTGTTGTTTCGGCGGGGTCGACGAACAGCATCGACAACAAACAGCATCGAAGCGGTGGACAGACGGGTTTCTCGGTGGTGTTTTCGCTGGGTGGTCGTGGTCGTCGGCTTGACCCCCGCCCCGGAAGCCGCCCTCTTCCGTCGCGCACCTGCTGGGGACCACCGTCTCTCACTAAGTGATCGGCGGTCCATAGCACCACCACCAACCTCACCTACCACCGTTTGCCCTTTCGACGACGATTGTTTCCAGCGTTGTCGTCGTGCCGCCTGATGTTTGTACATCTGCTCGGGGGCACGGCTGAGCGCCGAACCGTCGAACCCATCTGCCGCTAGCCCCAGCATCAGCAGCAGCTACCTGTTCCGGATCGCCGTTTCTGTTTGCTCCACCTTTGGAGTGTGCAGCAGCGCTACGGCGGTACTGTGCACTTTTTCGAGCCCAAAACTAGGTCGCGACCGTTTCGCGCCATAGCGCACGGGCGCTCTCTTCAGAGTTCTTTAGCAGCACGACCATCATTCGCACATCGGTAGAAGAAGGGGTTCTTGTGTTGGGGCGGCCGGACGGACGTTGCTCTCGTTAGAGGTGTAGGCGCACAGCCACAGACACACACACACACACACGCCCTCTTACTGTATGTCCGTCGTTTTCAGCCTATGGTAGAAGGCCCATGGCGCTCAAGTGAAGTCTGTTACGATCGCTACGCCTACGCTCCGAACAATCCTTCATACGGAGATCCGCGCCTCTACAGGTAGGCATGGCAAACTCTTTCCTTCGATTTTCCTTCATTTCATTTTTCCCATTTCATATTAATTGCCATGAACGACTATTTGTAAATCTCAGCATCAAAAATATTGTATTAGGTAGACCGGAAAGTTCTGACGGTTTTTGGGCAAACGTCTTCGTTCGTTTATTACTAAATCAATATTCAATCTTCGCATTTTCATATAAGGTCTAATACGGAATTGTTCCCTCTCTCTCTGATGGAGTAGTTTGTGTTTAACAGTTGGGTTTCTTCAAAGTCTTATTGGAGTATGTCGGAAGAGCAATTCCGAAAGAAATTTTCTGTCAATTTCAAACTGTGCCAATCCGCCGTCGTTGAAATACAGACTGTCTCAAAAAAATGTATAAACTGTTTGAAAGTTGATAACCTTGCTCACAGTAAAGGTACTGAAGAAGTTAAGCACTCAGTTGAAAGCTCAAGAAAATAGAAATTTTATACAAATGAGCGGTATTGAATGCGCCATGCACTCGTCTGAAATGTCGCGTTTTACACTCGATTGATTGTGTTCCGCTTAAATACTTGTTACAATGTCTTGACAAAGTCGCCGTATCGATTGATTTGTGCTCCTTTTAAGGTTTAAAACCTAAAAACACACTAATGACGTCGACAAATACAGAGTATCCTAAAAAAATACAGGTCCTGTTTGAAAGGTTTTAACATTGCTGCTAGTGAAAATTTTAAAGATGTTTGAGACTCAGATAAACGTACATGGTAACGAGATTCCTGTGGCGTGCAAATATCCAACATTGCGCCATGCTCCCGTTTGAAACCTCGCATTTCAGACTTGATTGATTGTGCATGGGCTGAATGCTTGCTATAATCTTGTTACTATTTGGCCACATTATCCTGTGCTGTGCTTTTTATCACTCCACAGAATTCGTCTTGGAAAATGGAGCTCCTTTAAATTGTGCAATAAATAAACTCGCACGTCATGTGTTTTTCACGTGAGGATTGTAACAAGCATTCAACCCATGCACAGTCAATCGATCCGGAAAGGCAAGATCAAGATTTGGGGCGGGGACCTGGCGCAATCCTGACTATTTACACGCCACAGAAACCTCGCTACTCTGTGCTTTCGTATGAGTCTCAAACATCTTCAAAAGCTTCACCAGCAGCAATGATAGTACCTTTCAAATAGTGCCTGCTTTTTTAGGATGCCCTGTATTTTTCGCAAGTCGTAGTGTTTTTATGTTTTATACCTTTAAAAAGCACAAATCAACCGATACGGCTACTTTGTGAAGAAATCGTAACAAGCATTCAAGCGAAGCACAATCAATCGCATGTAAAATGCAAAATATCAAACGAGTGCATGGCGCGTTCCATACCGCTCATATGTCAGAAAATTTCTATTTTCTTAGGCTTTCGTATGGGTCCTAATCTTCTCCAGTATTTTACTGTGAGCAAAGTTATCACCTTTCAAACAGTGTATACATTTTTTGAGACACCCTGTAGCACGTCAAAACAGCCATGTATGGAGGCCGAATAGTGCTGGAGAAAGGACCGTGCAACGGAAGTTCGAGAAATTTCGTTCTGGAGACTTCAACTTTGAATATGCACGCTGAAGCGACATACCTAAAGCCATCCAGGACGACGATTTGAAGGCCCTCGTAGAAGCAGATCCATCCCAAACAATCCGCGAGATTGTGGACGGTCTAAACGTCAGTAAAACTGCTGTTACAGATGACTCGAAACGCCTCGGATAGGAGAAAAAGCTCGGCGAGTAGGTGCCCCACGATTCGGACCCACATCGTCACACGGATCCTTCTATGGCACTGCCGCAGTGGCAAAAGACGACGTTTGCGCGTCCAGAATACTACACAGGGTTCGATTCGTATTGCCAACGAAATTTCTGCTCCATGTCCCTGTGACCGATTGCACAGAAGAAGAATCTCTTTGCATTCCAGGGGTTAACTTCAGTTCCTGTGCTGGTGGTAGCCCATTCGATGTAGGCCCCGGTTATCGAGTGCACAATTTTCGGATCTATCCTAGTACGGGGGGGGGGGGCACATAACTAAAAAGTAGGTAACAAAATGAATAGAGACTTACCGAGCGGCTCCTAGAGAACGAGTTAGAGAAACCAAAAACGAAAGAATAAAACAATCGCCGCGGTTTACAACCGTCTCGGTGGGCAAAGAGTGACGGAATAGAGTCATGCCGCGTGCTGACCGCCGCTTGACATGTCATAACCAGGATCTAACATGGTGAATAGGGCGCATGAAGCCGCATGACGCGTGCTTACCGCCCGCGTAACATGTTATAACCAGGATCTAACATGGTGAGGAGCGCAAACAACTTTGACGGCTTACAACCGTAACAATTCAATTTTTTCGTTTTTTCATTGTGACTTTTTCTTGTTTAGGTCCTGTGTTGTTCTGTAGGAGCCGCTCAGTAAGTCTCGAGTGAATTTGTTACATATAATACTTCTTAGTTATGTGGCCCCCGGACTAGGATGGATACAATTTTCTTGCTTCCGGTCCACTACACTAGAATGCGGGTACACTGGGATGCATGGCGTATACCGTACTATTATATACCATTCTCACGTCAAATTGGGCACTCTTCTAAAGGAACCTAACGCTTTTGAAATCAAACTGAACATCTTCAAGTTCAAAACAAGCTCCTTACACATTAAGCTGAATACTCCCTGAAAAAAGTTAGAATAACTTTTTGCTAAGTAAAATATTAGTATGATTTTTTTTTGAAGTTTTAATCCACCTACCCACCAAGCCTTGAAAATTTATAAAACTCCCATTTCTTAGGAAAAATTACGGTTTATAGCTTGTTTCAAACAGCCTAAAGGCGCCTATTTTTTATTAATAAAAGGAAGGATTGCGCGCGGACCTTGTCCAAAATGCAGCGATTCTTATTCGATTGATCGTAAAAATTTCTGTATGCGTGGAGTCCAACAACTGTAAACGACACAACAAAAACACTTGTGAAAATCTCACACATCATCAGTTTGATGGCCCACGTAAGCAGCATTTACACTATCAATGAAATCAAAGTCGCAGCCAGCTTTTCGAATACACGGCGCGGTCGAAAACAATAAATGGTTGCTGCGTTCCTGCGCTTCAAACCAACATTTAATTCACTATTTTTCTCGAAAAATTCAAAAATTTTCACCAAACTCACACATTCATTCGGGCAATAGGACTAAAAAATTCAAATAATGTCAAATCGGACACTTTTCGAATCACACTGGACACTCTTCTAAATAAACTTGATGCTTCTGAAATCAAATTGAACGCCTTTCAAATACAGTCCTCTTAGACCTCGTTTATACTTCGACGCCAAGCGACGCGACGCCACGTATGGTGGCCATATTGATTGAGCGACGCGATCGATCAATATGGCCACTTTACATGCCGTCGCGTCACTTGGCGTCGGAAGTATGAACAGGGCCTTACGGGTTGAATAGAATCTTCTTACATGTTAAGCTACAGACTCTCCAAAAAAATTTATTGATCAAGTAAAATTTGGTATAACTTTCTCTGAAATATTTTTGATTCAACTTTCCTTCAATTTCAAACAGTGGGTTCATTTATTGGAGCAAGTTAAACAACAAAAAATCCCAGAAAATCTTACAACATTTTCTTAGGCAAAAAAGTCTTCCAACCTTCTCGATAACTAGTGTCGTTTGCCTACTTTAATTAATTTACGTCGATCTTGCCTAGGTGAGTGTCTAATTTGGCATGAAAATGGGATAAATACCGCGGATCTGTCTTCATATCACCCAGAACTTCCATGGACCTTCAAGTACCAACTTTAAAGACGTCCTTCCTCGAACGAAAAGAGCAGAGCGCACGTACGTCGTGCTACTTGCGGTTCCAAAGCCAAACACCTTACAGGACAGAGAGTGCCTCCAAAGTGGCGGTGAGCTTTTGCGATGCTATTTTTACAAGATGTAGGGAGGGTCCCCTGTGGGGAGTCCAAAACGGTAGTTAATTTTTCCGGAATGCTCTTCTGTGGTCGAAAAAACGCGTGTGTGAGCGCGAGTGCGAAGTTCATCACGCCCTACTGTCACCCAGCCAAATGTGGTCGGCTGGCGAAGTGGATAGTGATGTCGCCTCTCGGTCGGACCAAGTGGGTTCTAGGTTCGACTCCCGGTGTCGCCGTAGTTTTTGCATACATCGGGTCGTTATTATTATGTGCTTGGGTGACCACAGCAGTCAATTTGCAAAGGCTAATGTGTATTATATTAACAACGATACCGAAAATGCACATGAACACATACACTTCACGGTATAGTTCACGAATCTGGTTTGATATAGGGTAAATATTTTCACTTACTAAAAGCATTAATCGTGTGCAAATTGACTTCTGTGGTTACGCAAGCACATGATAATAAGGACCCGATGTGCGCAAAAAGAATGGCGACACCGGAGGTCGAACCGTAAAGCTCGTTCGGTGCGGCCGAGGGAGACATCGCTACCCACTGCGCCAGCCGAGAACACTCACTTAGGTGGCAGCCGGGCATAATAAACTTCACGCTCGCGCTTTCACACGCCTTTTTGCGACCACAGAAGAGCATGACGAAAAAATTCACTATAGTTTTGGACTCCCCACGTCCTGTAAAAATTGCATCGAAAAAGCTCACCGCCACTTTGGAGGCTCTCCTTGTTAGGCTTCCAAAGCTCGAATAGCTCCACAAAAATGGCGATGGCCTGAAGAGTCTTTTCTCCGAAATGCCGGACCACTGCTCAGTGACTCGTCCGCGCTCCACAAC
Source organism: Heligmosomoides polygyrus bakeri (assembly GCA_947359475.1). NCBI lineage: Eukaryota > Metazoa > Nematoda > Chromadorea > Rhabditida > Heligmosomidae > Heligmosomoides > Heligmosomoides polygyrus. The sequence goes on from OX375867.1 coordinate 1,169,553, forward strand.
GCGACGTCTCTTCCGTGTGTGGTCGGTTCTGCTACACCGGTTCGGCGGCGTTTTGTTGACACTTTTTGTCAGCTAACAAATGCACGCCGTCAGCGCCTTGTCGGCGGTCGCGGCGCGCCACCGACGCCGAACAGACCGTACACGACGACACCTTGTCGTCTCCGACGCTGCTCCTGTTCGGTAAGGCCGTCTCCGGATCCGGTTTGCACTTTAACCAGTCAGTGTTGTTGCATGTGCGGCCCACTGAACAGCGTCTGATATGTCCGTTCTCAGTTCTTGTTGGAGAAAGATGCTAAGCGAATCGGAACTTTTGCAAACGGCAAGAACTTCTGCCTGTTCTCCATGGAATCCAGGTGAACGAGTTCAGCCGGTTTATGGTGGACATATAGGACTTTCTCACTGCTTTCTCATTTCCTAGACAGCTTTCCTGATTCATCAAGGCAGTCGAGGTTGTGCGAAGGTGGCATTCATCGTCCAACGAGATAGAAGACCTTCGCAACGGCAAGCCTTGTGAAGTGCATTCCTCGTATTAACCTTCTTCCTCACAACAGGAAGCCTCCTCCTATTTATTTATGACATTTTTCGTGCAGAACTTAACCAGCTTGTGGATTAGAGCTATCTCCACCATTGTATTGTTTACTTATTTATTGAATTCTAGTACATTAGCTACTAGAATTACCTAGTACTACTTAAACTTCCAGTCAGCGATATTTTAGGCTACCATTTCAGCAAAGCCCGACTTCGACAACAATTTTAAAGAATTTGCTGCGTAATCCCATGCAAAGCGTGGTTGGTTTGCACGGGGGCGTGTCATGCAGCCGAATGAAGCACTGGTTCTCGTCTGTACCCTTAATCGATTCAATGTTCGAGTCCCGCTCAGACCAATCAACCTTCTATCACTCCTGGGGCTGGATTCATCAACGACTTACCCGCGGGTATAGCGGGTAGAGATACCCACGATGAAGCCTGCGTTTCTGACTCTTGCCTTATCTCTACCTGACTCTTATCTTATCCCCGCGTACCCACGGGTTTCATTGTTGATAAATCCGGGCCCTGGGTTGATGAGATGAGACTTGGGCACGGATTCATCAACGCGCATACCCATAGGTATTCTGATGCCGGATTCATCAACAATTAAACCCTTGGGTATGCGGGGTATGAACGGTAGAGGTAAGATAAGAGTCAGATAGAGATAAGGCATGAGTCAGAGACGTAGGTTTCATCGTGGGTATCTCTACCCCCTATACTCGCGGGTTAGTCGTTGATGAATCCGACCCCTGGGTACTGGGGTAGACATACCCACATTCATGATAAACCTTTCCGCCAAATCGTGGGTATATCAGTGGGTAGAGAAAACCCGCCGATCGTTGTGGGTACATCCGTATACCCGCGACTCATTCGCGCCCCATTGACAAAATGGCGCTCCAGTGAGATCGTCTGTCTTGGCGAAAGGCCTAGTTGTGCCTTACCCTTGATTCCTTTCATGAATACGATTCGTAGTCACTACCCATTGCTGATAGTGGGTATGATTCCCTTACGGTATCTCCACCTATACCCATTGCTTAATGAATCCGGGCCCTGAATCTGTCTGGAGAGGTTACAACAACACTGACATGCCTTTCGATTGGTTACCATAGGCCAAATACGCACTCGAATTGCTCCACGATATCCCATAGAAGTAGAGTGCGTGGCGCAACCAAAGGAAGGACATCATCGGTTACTGTCCCAAACGATTTTTAGGGTAAAGTGATAAGCAAGCACTTCACTGATCGACATTCTGTTTTATTGGGAACCATCCAATTTCCACTTCTAATTGGACACTTTTCGAAGTAATCTTGACGCCATTGAAACCGAACATCTTCCACACTAAATCGAATGTATCTCAGATAAAACAATTTTCAATTTTTAAGCTTTATGAATTTTTTTCTTCAAAGAAAATTTGGTGGGACGGGCTTTGAAAAAAATTCGACTGTAAAAATTTCTATTTTAAAGGAAAAACAATGGAATAAAGCCTGTTTTAAAGTACATGAAAGCAGAGCAATCTTCAAGTGTCAAACGAAGAGATTGCTCCCCTACAGGTCAGAATTTTCGCTAGCATTAACCTGAGGAAGAACAGAACATGCTGGACGAGATACCAATAGGACGGTTCGAGCTGTGGAACCAAGATTGTTAACCGCACTTTATTCGGCTGACGTTTCGGCGTAACCGCCTTCTTCAGAGCCCGGAAAAGTCAAGCGAGGTTTGAAAGGTTACTCGTCCAAGAACTATTTCAAGTCACAGGAATTTCCAGATCTAATAGGAAAAGGAGACGAAAGGGGAGTGAGACAGCCCAACTAATCTTATGGAAGCAGCCAAGAGGCTGGTGCGTCACCCTCGGATGGAGGCAGTTTGGGTGAATGAGACTACCACCTAAGGTCACCCCTCAGCGACCCTCCGGCTGTCGCCCTCCAGAGTCGAGCCCACAGAGGTCAGCGAACGGGGCCAGCTCCTGGGTTAGCGCTACGCGCTCTTCCCTCCTACTGATCGCGTGACTGTTGAAGGCAATCCACAGCGCTTCGAGAGTCTTGCGTGCTGCGATGTCAACCTCTCGAGCAAGGATTGTAATCGCGACTCCAACCATTGCGCCATCATGGCTACGCTGCCTGTGCTCCCCCAACGGCGTGGAAACTGGCATCTCCGAAGCCCGTCCATGTGTTCCTTGACCCTCACCCAAAGCGGCCTGCCCGTCTCACCGATGTATTCCTCATTGCACTCCGTGCAAGTGATGAGGTATACCACACCTGAGGCCGTACAATCCCCTTCCTTTCCAAGAATCCCGCGATCAATAGGAGGGAAGAGTGCGTTGCGCTAATCCAGGAGCTGGCCCCATTTGCTGACCTCTGTGGGCTCGACTCCGGAGGGCGACAGCCGGAGGGTCGCTGAGAGGTTGACCTTAGGTGGTAGTCTCATTCACCCAAACTGCCTCCATCCGAGGGTGACTCACCAGCTTCTTGGCTGCTTCCATAAGGTTAGTTGGGCTGTCTCACTCCCATTTCGTCTCCTTTTCCTATTAATTCCGGAAACTCCTGTGACTTGAAATAGTTCTTGGACGAGTAACCTTTCAAACCTCGCTTGACTTTTCCAGGCTCTGAAGAAGGCGGTTACGCCGAAACGTCAGCCGAATAAAGTGTGGTTAACAATCTTGGCTCCACAGCTCGAACAGTCCTATTGGTATCAACGTCATGCCAAGATTCAACGACAGTCGATCATGGAATATACTGCTGGACGAGAGCACAGCGCAATCACTTCCTTTAACACTTTAAACCATGGTTTTATTCACGGAAGAATTCACAGACCTCAAAGAGTATGTGCGCTTTTAGGGGCAGTTGAATTAGAAATTTCAAGGAAAGTCATATAAGATTATTTATTGGACAAAACAGAAATATTCGCACCTTCTTATAAAGTGTTTGGTTTATTTGGAAGACCTCCTTTTCATTTGGAAAATGTCAAGTTCGATTTCAATTTCATTAACTTTCCATTGACAAGCGCTCCATTTATTTATTTCTATTTTACGAAACGTACTTAAAACATTAAAAAATACAAAATTGGTTTGAAAGTATGTCTACTTTGACTTAAAAAAGGTCGTCAGAACTGATTATCTGCATTGGAATACGCCACGCAATTGACTCCTATGGTAACGTCTTATCCAAAGTGGCGCGTTAGGCCCCGTTTATACTTCGACGCCGAGCGACGCGACGGCGTGTGAAGTGGCCAAATTGATCGACCGCGTCGCTCAATCAATATTGCATGTATACGTGGCGTCGCGTCGCTCGGCGTCAAAGTATAAACGGGGCCTTATGGGGACACCCCACCCTTTCCAAGAGGTTTTCTAGGTCTTTGATATTATTTATTAATACTTTAATGCTCTTGCTTTAAAATTGTTGTAATTTGGTCACTTTAAGCATAATACCCCTAAGGGCTAATGTAAAAAAAAAATCTTTTTAAAACTGTTTTGTTCCAAAAATTCAAGAAAAAAAAGGAAAGATGATAAATAGAATCTATAAATTATAGCTTATCACTGATTTCCCTGCGCGGTTGGCGTTAGTCAATCCCTTTCGGGATGCGCCACGCATTCTACTTCTACGTGATGTCGTGGAGGCGAACTGAATGTGTATTTGGCCATACAATGACTTGCCGTGGCCAGCCGATGAACAATTCAGCGCTCTATCCTTCCCAGACAAGTCTGGTAGCAATTCACCGACCCCGGAGGGATGGAAGGCTCGGTTGGCCTGGACGGGAAATCCGAACCAGGAACCTGGTATTGGGTGCACGCGGCAACCGGCGCTTCCTCCGACTGCGCTACACGCGCCCTTTGGAACAAAAAATTTCAAAAAAATCTTCAGAGATCATCGTTTCAGATATCGTCCGCCCCCAGGCCATCCTCAGCAATCCTCACAGCACTCACATCCGCCGCCGCCTCCGTCACAAATGATGCTGCGCACCAGGCAATTTCCTGAGGTGAGCAGTTTATTTTCTTTTTTCTCTTTTATGATTTGTTTTCTGTTAAACTTAATTCGTTATTTCACATTTTGTTTATGTTTACCTTATTATTGTTTGGAATGCGCTGCCCTTTGAAAGCAAATGTCGTCTATAACGTACGCAAGTGACTAAGGGACTTTCTTTATTGCATTTTCCCATCGTTTTCATTCTTTTTTTCTACTTCTTTATCTCTCTTTTCTTTCCATACACTTGTGCCCATTCTTTAAACGCTGTTTTCGGTTTTCATACTTAACCCCACTAAATGATAAAAAGGCGTTAGCCCTAGTTTATACTTGCACAGCTGTGCAGCGCGGCACAATGGTCGGGATAGATATCGACCGGGCGATGCGAAAAATCGATATTCATGGCGATCGCGGTGCCGCGCCGCAGGCGGCATGGCGGCGCAAGTATAAACTAGGGCTTAGTCAACCCCGATTTGGGGGAGGGGCGGGGCGCCATGCATCCTACTCATACTGGATGACGTAGAGGTAACTGGAACACGCACTGGACCTCCACTCTGACTTTTGCTGGCCATTCGATAGACAAGTCAGTGTTTTTCCGTGCCAAACCTATCTGGCGCCAGTTCACCGTGACTGAACTAGGCTGGCCTGGCCGGTATCTGGACAAAACCTGGAATAGGAGTGAGCCCGACAGCCGGCGCCTTTTCCAACTGCGCTACGACGCATCCAGACCCCACGAACAAAAAGCCGACTTCCATTTAAGGCGCTCTACAAAGCTCTTCTAAAGCTAGAGCTTCTATGAGAAAAACTCTAGTTCTGAAGCCCGCAGAGGGCTTAAAATAAGGCGAATGATAAGCGTTAGGATTGTGCCTACATATGGTTCAGTCCAGATGCGCCATTTCCTGCTTGCACCTCGCATCGATTGTAGGCTTGGTTCCTGCCTAGATCCCCTGATCTTCCATTCCATCAGGATCGACGAGTTTGTGCTAGCCTTCTGTATCAACGATAAAAAAGTGATTTTTCCACCAGTTGGCTTGAGTCATAATACTGGCAAAATCTGCACTTAAGATAGCCCCATAATACCTCCGGCAGGTAAGATGCATGGAGTATGAGTGCAAAAAGTATCCAAAGCTGAAGACGAACTCCAGACAGAACTTGACGAATTGTCTGTAGTCCAGAAATCTTGTGCACCCTCCCTTAAAGGACGAGGATAAACGGCAACGTTAATCAGTTCCCTTGTGGTGTGCCGATGCGCCACGCATTCTTCTTCTACGGGTTCTGCCCTTCGCAGACAAGTATGGCATCAATTCACCGACCACGGAGGGAAGGAAGACTTGCTTGGCTCAGACTAGAAGCCCGAACCAAGAACCTTATTCGCACTGCACACTATGTTGTTTACGCCGTGTCCTTGTTAATTAACTCCTGTTATTGCGCACAGTTTAGTGCAAATATAAATCAATAAATAAATACATTTGATATTTTTCTAAGGTAATATTAGAAATCAAAGCGAACTCTTTCAAATCGAAGCGACCTTCAGGCAGGTTAAACAACAGGCTCAATAAGATCGCTAGAACAATTTTCGAAACGATAAAATTTTGAATTTAAGATGGCTACATGCTTTTGAAACGCACTGTAGTGTCACGTTGGAAAATGTGTGCTGACTCGAACGGTGCTTATTTCGCCCGACTTTGATGTGTATGAAGAAAGTTATGATCGTTTGAAGTGGACCGTTCAAAACCGCCAGAACTTTCCGGCCAATCTAATACATATTCAGGCACGACTTGGTACGAGTATTCCACACAGACGAGTGGGAATAGTTTTCTAAGTGGGTACAAAAAGATTTTTTGTAAAAATGAGCCTAGGTGCGGTTCACGACTTCATTTTTCAAGATCTAATAGGGATCATGTACCGTTTGCCACGCTGGTACCTCAAACTTGGGTATCTAAACCTTGATTTCGACTCGTTCACTAAAAAAATAAAAAGGCTTGAGGAAAATGAGATAGAGCATAGAAGGCAAGTAAAGTTTACAGAATGGCATCAGTTTCCTTCTATACTACTGTAAATTCGGCTTCATGCCACGATTTTCAAGCCTATGCAGAATAAACGAAAGAAATTCCGAGAATTGCAACAATGCAAGCCAACATTTATCTCCGATATATTCTGCGAGATCAATATGAAATGCAATAAAATTATAAACGCCAGAGATGTCTTTTCTATAAGCCTCATGATAAATCACTTGAAAACGCTAGTCCAGAAGGCGTTGTTAGCACCCATTCCCTGGGGAACGGTGGCTATTAAATCCAGCAATCATCCATTTCAATGATGTGACCATGATCCCTAGCCAATTATCGGCCGCTCCTGATTAGCCGTTGGGAGCCGCGTGTTGATCACTTTTCTACCCGATAGGTCGCTCAATTAATCACCTAACCAGGGGGTCAGCCGTGGGAACGTACACCACAGCTCATCTGTGTGTCATGCTTAACATTTTCCATAGTCTGTTGCTTGCCGGATGCTAGTGCAGGGGGAGAGGCTGCGGCTGTAGCGTCTACCCGATACTACTGTTCTTGGTTCGAGCTCCGCCCACGCCAACCGAGCCAGGGTAAAGCGCTGACTTGTTTATCGGCTGGTCAACGCAAGTCATTGCATAGGCCAAATACGCATTCAAATCGCCTTCGCGATATCCCCTAGAAGTAGAATGCTTGGCGTATTCCAAACAGGAACGAACAGCCGCCGATTTTCCCCCTCAGCTTTTTCCTCCGCTTTAGTTAATTTCTTTATGGGTAGATTTAGGTCGCTCAAGATATCCAGAAGATGTAGTATACGCTACGAATTCTACTTCTACGGGACATCTTGAGGGGTCTAAACGATGATAGGCGGTGCTAAGCTCACTCACAAACCAGTGCTTCACCTCCCAAAGCACATCTAGCGCCAACTACACAGGCCACGGAAGGAGGCTTAAGTCAGAGAATCCAAAACTGAACCCATCCACGGTGCATGCGAGTTGGCGCTTTTTGCCTACTACACTGACCACGTCCAGCGTCTTCAATCAAGTACGAGACTCATTTGCCCCTTCTGTACGCATTCTGTTGCGCGTGTAGTGCAGTCAGAGGAGGTACCAGGGCGCATCCCAAAAGGGATTGAGTAAACGCCATTCTTTATCCCTATGCCTATATGCATTCTGAACTGCTTGTAAAAGGATTCTGCGGTACCAGTCGCTAATGTGGCCTACATGGGGACGCGAGAACGCGCTGGCCAATCGGAGCACCAAACCTTCACACCTGACACGCCATTCGATGCGGCCCGTTTGCCATGATGCTTCACACATCCCTGTTAGCATCTACCCTCTTTAAAATGGAAGCTTCTTTGGATCCAGTTACCAGGTACAGCTGCAATCCTTTGCTTCCGAAGAAACGAATGCACGACTGTTTCCATAAGAAGCCCTATGGGAAGCAATATTTCCTCGCTCTCTTTGAAGAGTAAGCAAATATTTTGCATAGGCCTCCGGCCAGCTACTGGCTAGTGCTCCAGGCTGCTCGTCTTCTTCAGTGAGGAGCTGGTTTCTTGTTGTTATTTGAGGCTTTTCGGCTGTGAACGCACAGCGTGCCGGGCGAGGATTGCCCCGAACGAGGACGAGTTTTCCGTTCCAACTGTACGCAGCCGCGCTTCAAGCGCCGGCGGACTAAATACAGACTCAGCCGGGCGACTGTTTCCCAGCAATTAGCATTTGTCGCCAAGTATGCTAGACGGATCAGCTGCGGATCAGTTCGAACCGGTCTCTCGGCCGGCAACGGCTAGCAGGGGGCGCCCCCTGGTCGCGGCGGCGGCGGTGGCGGTCGACCGTCACCGCCGTCCATGACCCTGGCATGACGACCATCGGTACTTCCGTATAGTAGTAATCCTCGTCCCAGTGATGTGGCCTCTTAGAAGCTTCTTGGCAATAGTTCAGCGCTACTGCTTGTCATCAGATGAGATTTAGAGTTCCAGTTCTGCTTGGGTGAGCTTCGCAACAAGGCAGCTCTGCCATCTGACGAGCTAACCTCTGCATCTTTCTTGTTATGCTGCGAAAATCGTTGCCGCTATCCCTCTAATTTTTCGTTGAGGCTCGAAATGATCAGTTCGCACAAGCACAATCGACTTTTGGGGACTAACGTACCCGATAAAGGGATGGGAGGATAAAGGGCAGCTTTAGTTTAAAAAAGCACCAAATAAAAAGCCTAATAATATCTGTAGGCCTCAATATATGCAGTACGTTGCTTTCACGTCAAATTGGACACTTCAAGCCGAATTGGACGCTTTAGACAAGCTCAGGCTTTTTAAATCCACTGAACACCTTGCAAATCAAATGATCCGCCTAAGTCCGACTTTCGGTAAATCTTGGCATATCGAGTATACTATTCCAGCGTGCTTCTCTGAGCTGTTCACCAAGATTATTAAACAGGCTTTACTTCGGCTGACGTTTCGGCGTCTTCGCCTTCTTCGGAGCCTGGAAAAGTCGAGAACATTAGTGAAACTATTCCCCCAAACGCCATTTCATCATACAGAATAGTGTTCTCAAGACAGCTAGAGTAAAGGACCGATGTACCAGGTACAGCGTATCAACTAACCTTCCGGGTGAGTGCCGATGAGCACCACCAGTCACCCGTGGATGGAGATAGACGTGGGTGAGTGAGTTTAGCCCCGGATACCACCCGACTCACTCATCCACGGGTGAGTGGTGGTGCTTATCGGCACTCACCTGGAAGGTCAACGCTGTACCTGGTACATCGGTCCTTTACTCTAGCTGTCTTGAGATCACTATTCTGTAGGATGAAATGGCGTTTGGGGGAATAGTTTCACTAATATTCTAGACGTTTCCAGGCTCCGAAGAAGGCGAAGACGCTGAAACGTCAGCCGAAGTAAAGCCTGTTTAACAATCTTGGTGAACAGCTCAGAGAAGTACGCTGGAATCAAATGATCTTTTCTGGATTAAAGTAGAGACTCTCCAAGAAAGATTCGGTATTTTTGTCCAAGAAATATTAGCACACGATTTTCTTTGCAATTTTTTTTTTCGGCACCAATGTACTTTCACAACTCCATGGGTCGAGGAGAGGTCGAAAAAAATTTCGCCCAAACTCCGGCTAGGGGGTTATTTGGGGTGCTGATCACGAATCTGAGATCCGTTTTTCATTTTACGCTGGAGTACGATAGGTTATGGTAGGTGCGGGTGACTAAGGCTGCCAAGGTCATGATCACCGATTTTGCCCAAACTTCGCCTAGGGGGGTTATTTGGGGGTGCTGATCACGAATATGACATTCGTTTTTCGTTTTACGCTGGAGTACGGTAGGTTATGGTAGGTGCGGGTGACTAAGGCTGTCAGCGATTACCCGCACCTACCATAACCTACCGTAATCGGCCGTAATTTTGAAAACGGACCTCAGATTCGTGATCAGCACCCCAAATAACCCCCCCTAGCCGAAGTTTGGGCGAAAAAAATTTTTTCGACCTCTCCTCGACCCGTGGAGTTGTGAAAGTACAATAGTGGCTTTTTCCATCTATCCCAACAAGTGAACACATTGCCCGCAATTCTATTTGATTTTTCAAAAAAATATAGGAAAATATGGTTTAAAGCTTATTCCATAGTGCAAACAGGACATTAAAAGGAGAGATGGCGCCATACATTCGGCTAGCTCGTCGCGATTTTTATTCGATTGGTAGCAACAATTTTGTTTGCCTGGAGTAACGCAGATGCGGGCGCGTGTAGCGCAGTCGGAGGAGGCGCGACTGCCGCGTGCACCCGATACCAGGTTCCTGGTTCGGAATTCCCGCCCAGGACAACCAAGCCTTCCATCCCTCCGGGGTCGGTGAATTGGTACCAGACTTGTCTGGGAAGGATAAAGCGCTGACTTGTTCATCGGCTGGCCACCGCAAGTCATTGTCTGGCCAAATACGCATTCATGTCGCCTCCACGACATCCGTAGAAGTAGAATGCGCTGGCGCATCCCAGAAGGGATTGAGTAACGCCGTCCTTTATCCTTTATCCTTTAACGCAGATGCAAATGGTACAACATACGCAGTAGTAAAAAAAAGCATCCTCTTCTTTGTTTCAAGTAAGCAGCATTTACACTATTAATCAAATGAAAATCGCAACGAGCTAGACGACCGCATGGCACGATCTCTTCTTTTAGCAATCTAAATACACCTTCGACCCTCCTGCGGTTCAAAACAAGCTTCGAAGCACAGTATTTTTGTCAACGAGTAAAAGCTGTGCACACTTACTCAATTAAAACTTATAGATCAGGTAGAACGATAAAATTTCAAAAAAAAAATTGTACCAAATTCCCCTTAGACATGAAATTAAAATTCTAATATTCTCGGAAAGTCTCTATTTTAACGTCGAAACATCTAGTTTTGATTTTCAAGATGTCCAGCTTGTTTTCAGAAGCTCCAAGCTTACTTAGAGGTGTCCAATTTGACGCGGAAGTGGTATATATAGCTACCAAAATTGTCAGTATTTTCGCGGCACTGTAGATGCCTCGCCGACTTAGTGTCCAAGGCCAACGTTGCAGATGCGTCCAGCTTTCCTGTCGGGCAATTTCCGCCTTTTCAAGTACTTTTCCCCTTGAGCACGTCGCATAAGCCGCGTGTCTCGTTCCCGAGTAGTCCGGTTCTCTTAAGAAGCTCCGTCAGACAACAGCCGCCCGACCGTCGTCCGTCCGTCCGTCCGCCCATCCAACCACTAATGCATTGCCGGTCCGCATCGGCCAATGCGTGCTTTTTCTTGGGGTAGCTCCTGAGGAAGAGCGAGGAGGCTTTCCTCTTCTCCACTCGCGGCCTCTATTTTCATTCGTGAAATTCGTTTTTCTGCATTTTTATGCTTGGCATGGTGTTTTCGGTAGAAGTCGCTAATATGGCTTGCATCGAGTGGCATCACCAGACCAATCACGTCGCATCGAACAAACGTGCAGGGCGTGGAGCGCAGTCGGAGGAGGCGCCGGCTGTCGCCTGCACCCGATACCAGGTTCCTGGTTCCGATTCCCGCCTAAGCCAACCAAGCCTTCTATCCCTCCGGGGTCGGTGAATTGGTACCAGACTTGTCTGGGAAGGATAGAGCGCTGACCTGTTCATAGGCTGGCCACCGCAAGTCGTTGTATGGCCAAATACGCATTCAACTCGCCTCCACGACATCCCGTAGAAGTAGAATGCGTGGCGCATCCCAAAGGGGATTGAATAACGCCGTCCCGTCCTTTATCCTTATCCTTTATCGACTGCAGTGGGTTCGTTACGCACTTTGATTGACTGATGCGTTCTCGCCATCCCACGTAGGCCATATTCGCGACAAGTATCAAGTTCTCCTAAGGCGTAACGACGAACTAGTGCAAAGGATCGCTGAAGTGTGGACCAAGTTTGGGAGGGGTAGGCAATGACGTGGCAATGGAGGAAGTCTGATAGGTTTGAGGATCCGACGAATTCGCCTACCAGGACAGTACATCTTCAAAGTCCCAAAAGACAAGAAGCCTTAACTACTCCATTAGCTTAGCTTTAATCAATAGATACATCTTACCCGCAAATCGAACACTTTTCACAGCAAATTGCCTCAAAAAGTGCCCAATTTGTGGTGGAGACGGTACTAATATTATACAGTGTCTCAAAAAAATGTATACACTGTTTGAAAGATGATAACTTTGCTTATAGCGAAGATATTTAAGAAGTTAAACGCTCATATGAAAGCTTAGGAAAACAGAAATTTTCTCACATGTGAGCGGTATAGATTGCGCTAGGCACTCGACCTGAAATGTTACGTTTTACACTCGATTGATTGTGTTTCGCTTGAATACTTGTTATAATTTCTTCATAAAGTGGCCGTATCGATTGATTTGTGCTTTATTTATGATTTAAAACTTATAAACACACTACTATGTGCTGCGAAAAGTGCAGGATTTCATAAAAAATACAGGTCCTGTTCACAAGATTCCGGCATTGCTGCTGGTGAAGCTTTTAAAGATGTTTCAGACTCATACGAAAAGCACAGGATAACGAGACTTCTGTGGCGTGTAGATTGTCAGGATTTCGCCATGTCTCCGCCGAAAACCTTGCATTTCAGACTCGATTGATTGTGCATGGGCTAATTGTTTGGTACAATCTTCTTACTACTTGTTCAGATTAACCTGTGCTGTGCTTGTTTTAACGTTTTCCTTCGTCCAGTAGCTGTAATTGTGCCGATTAACCTCTCCATTTAGCTTGAATGTTGCTTCATCAGTCCGCAGAATCCGTCTTGGAACATGGGCTCCTGCTCACATTTAAATTCTGCAACCAATAATCTCGCATGTCACGTCTTTTACATGATTTTCAAGTTTTCAACGTTAAATGAAGCACAGCACAGGTTAATCTGGCCAAGTAGTAACAAGATTATAACAAGCATTCAGCCCATGCAGTATCAATCGCGCCGGAAATACAAGGTTTCAGGCGGGGGCGTGGCGCAATCCTGACTATTTGCAAGTTTCAGAAATACCGTTACCCTGTGCTTTCATATGTGTGTCAAACATCTTCAAAAGCTTCACCAGCAGCATATGTTAGAACCGTTCAAATAGTACCTGCATTTTTAAGGATACCCTGCATTTTTCACAAACCATAGTGTGTTTTAAGTTTTAAGCCTTAAAATAAGCACAAATCAATCGATACGGCCAACTTATGGAGGAATTATAACAAGTATTCAAGCGAAACGCAATCAATCGTGTGTAAAACGCAAAACTTCAGACGAGGGCATGGCTACTCCATAGCGCTCATATGTCAGAAGATTTCCAATCTTTTAAGCTTTCATATGGGTCCTTAACTTCTTCAGTAGCTTCACCATCTTTCAAACAATGCATACGTTTTTTGAGACACCTTGTATGTACCGTTTTCACGTTGAACTGGACACTTTTAAAATCAATTTGGACACTTGATGAACAAAATTGGACATTTTTCACGTCAAATTTGACACTCTTCTAAGCTATCTTGAAACATTTGAAATTAAAGCGCTCTTAATTAAATCGAAATAAGCTTCCTAGTGTCATTCCTCTGATGTTTTAGATCACTTTTTTCTGTCCTTTGCAGAATACGTTCCCAGCTTTCTCATCGATGAATCAATTTTCAATATTCCTGCATATTTCTCCTGTGATACACGAGAAGGCTTAATCATCATGCTTTATGAGATATTATATTTTGTCTCGCTTCTGGAATATTGGCTCATATGTTTTTCTCATGATGCATCCCCACCGAGATAGAAGCAGCACGTGCAAGTTCACAACACCGCCGCCTCTTCCGCTCCTTACCGATCCGCTCCATTCCTCGGAATTCAACCGCTATCTTCACGCAGCTGTATTCAGATTATTACCTCTATTTATTACCTATATTCACGTTTTCGGCTACAACGCTACAATAAAGCTTATCAACGGTCAACGTCGTTGTCAACCACAACATCTGGCGACCACGGCAGGATACGAACCTGCAATCTTCTGCTGCGGATGCGGGCCGCCGTGCATGGGGCCTCCTTCGAAGAGGCTGCTCCTACGCGCTTGCTGTTGCTGAGGCGCTCATGGCGGCCGGTGGCCTCGATGCTCGGATGGATCCACGACTATCAGCAGCTGCCCGACACACGGATATCGAGATGGAGTCGTATTCTTCCGCAGAAGCCGTCGAGCTGGAATCCACCGACGATCGAGATGGCCTTCACAACTTTGGACGAGTACATCGCTGCCAAGGTGGGGGATCGCCCGACCACTGGGTGGCGCGGTGTAACGAGCAACATGCTACATGGCACTGTCACTGTTGTGCCGGTGACCTCAAACGAAATGCGAGACGACGCACTCTGGCTATATGTGTCGACTTTCGTCGATACACTGACGTCGTAGGGCCGATCATTCTACCATATCACAGCTGCTTTGAATTTTGCCATCATAGACACAGAACAGGCCACCCAGCTCGGCTGGACAGAACAATCAGAAATGGACATCACAACCATGCCCTATTCCGAAACGGTCAGGGTCCCGTGGCGCGAAAGGTGCTGCTCGTCATCATTGACGGCACGACCAAGTCAGTCGCCTCGCAGCTACCAGTCGTACCGACTGACAACTTCTTGATGATGAGCGCATTTCAGAACGGACAAATAGCAAAGCCACAAGACGTCACGAAATAAATATTGAAAGCCGTCACCGGACGCACCTGGGAGACGTGGCCCAAGGCACAAGATCTGGCCGACCCAGGGAAGGACGCCTAGTATCAGGCGACCAAAATACTGAAGCTCGGGGGCCTTCTACTCCACCCCTTCAGCTCCTCTAGGATCTCATCGGTTGCAAGCGCATGATAATGCAGAGTTTGAGGTGGCAGTGCGAATTCTGGCGCAAGAGAAACAAACAGCAGCACGAAAAACATTGGAGGCGTTTTGGATACACATCAAAAATCCCAAATTGTACAGAAAGGATGAATGCCTGGCCGTAGCTAACGAACTCGCCCCATTCCTTGACCTCTGTAGATTTTGACCTTCAGAGTCCTGAGGTCAGGGGCCGCGGCACGACTTCTGGGTCACCTACCAGTCATTTGGTCTGTGGACGACTCCAACGGGTCCTTCCCTGCACTTCTAGGTGAGCCTTCTAGCCTCCGTTGCATGGTTCTTATTCTGGTCCACACGGTCCCTGAATTTGTTTTTCTCAATTTGAGGTGGTGCTTGGTGGGATAATCTTACACGTTTCTGGCTTTTCAGGCTCCGACGAAGGCGATAAAGGGGGGGGGGGAAGGCCGAAACGTTAGCCGAATAAACCTGTTCTATCTTGGCTAGCTGACACACTCGAACTTAAAACGACATATTCACTGAGCCGAGATTTATGGAAAGTCGAACATGGAGTAATATTGGAGCACTATTCTTGTGTCGAAGACGTCTTCGACATCGCGAGCGGCGTGGTCAGTGCGACCACATGTCGTGTGCTCGCTCCTAACATCGACGACGCAGTGGACACCACCCGGAAAACTCTCCAGGGATCGTGGCTCCTAGACGAAAAGAAATTCATGGCTCCCGGAAGCTGCAAAACAAACCTGACATGGTACGCCACAAACCCCGACACTTCAGAAGCGAAAAATCGAAATCGGCTCGCCAATCAAGAGTCGCGCTACTGGACCCCCATGGGGTTCTGTGGGTACCACTACCTACTAGTCTGGCACGATGAAGAACGACACGTCACCGAGGAACAATACAACGCATTCAGAGTAGCCGCACGCGTGTCAGAGGCCACAGAGGTAGCCAGGCTGTGGCGCGCTGTGGGCATCTTCCTGGGACCTAACTGGAATTTACCACCAGACGCTCATTCGAACTATTCATAGCAACAATGTATTGCAATTCAAGAGAATCGAGGAAGACCGGGGCTCACGGGAAGCACTGTTGATCTTAATACCGGCTATTGTGTGTTCTAGTAATTGTATTTGTTTATTAGAAGTTCAATTGTGTGGTATTCATGTTAAATTTTGTTGTGCTCATTTCTTTAGTTCGTTGGAAGTGTTTTCAGCTGCTTCTTATAATCACCCCGCTTTCCTGCCTGCCTTGTTGTCGCTATAGCCGCCTGGCGCGGAGAGTGAAGTTACCCCTCTCCCGCACGATATACGGGTCAGCCCAAATTGACCACTGCTACACATTAGCCCTTCACGTTCTCCGATCTTCTCGTCTACACTGTGGTCTACTGTTGCTGTGCTAATGAACCGCTTCGTCACCGGTGTCTTCGAGCAGTTGTACGCGTCCACAAGTTGACGCCGTTCATTACACAAGCGGCGATGACGAGTACCAAACAAATGAGCCTCGGAATACCCATGCAGACCTGGAAGTGCTACTCGATGATCGACACGTGGATGCGCGGCTACATCGAGCTGGCAACATTCAACTCAGTCGTGATTCCAACAGCAGCCAGCGTAAAGGAATATGTGGGCCGCTTGGGTCGACGCTTGTGAGTGGGCGAGCTACCACTCCACGCCCAACATCACTCAGTTCGAGGCAGCCTCACTTGACAACAGGACAAGCATCGCACTCATGCCAGCATGGTTCGCACGTTGGTGGCTCGAAAAGATCGAAGGAGCGTGGACCGTTGGCGAAACACCAACAACAAACGAACACACATCGTCGAGGGCGAAGAGGGAACACGAGAGACGGCATACTCGAGGAGATAGCACGCATGAACAGTGGACTCAGCTTGCCGAATGGACGTGCGAAATACCCTACGACGAGCCTACGACAGCAGTGCCAGCCTAGTGGACAACAACCAACTACGTGAGCAACGCAATGAATGCTCCCACGTCGTTTCCATCAAGGCCCGTGAAGAGACCTGCTCAACAACAGGCAGCATCGAAGCTTGTACATATGACGAAGCCACGGTTATCACTCTGCAGCCCCTACAGCAAGAAACTTGCTTGGTACTGAAAGATCGCGACAACCACCCGATCGCCATTGTGTCGATGGCGATCGATGATATAGTATTTCAGTGCCAAAAGAACGTGGAAATTTTTACAAGGGATCATCACCTGACATCGGAATCCATACATCGATGCAATCAAGCTGGGAGCTGTGTGGAAAAGGCATATGAAAATACGGCGCTAACGGACAAAAACAAGGAGTTCTCGGACACAGCAAATAGCAGTCCTGGATACATATTCTGTGAACAAAGCTGCGGATGTGTTTTACATGCGACAACTGTTTCTTCTGCTAGCCCAGTTGCCTCTTTTATAGAGTCTATGACGTGCCGACCATGTCTACCATCTACACCATCTTCACATGTCCTAGCTGGGAGATCATAGTTACCTTGGAAGGGACTATCCACAAACAGGACTCCACCACGTCGAATACAATTCAACTTTACCCAGGACAAACGGCGACATGGGATAACTTACGCTTTAGTTTCATCGGAACTATAGTCCCACAGCTCCCCATACTTTCGTCAACATTTGCCGAAACTGGTGGCCTCATCTCCGTTGTGAAACCAGCTCATCGAGGACAACTCGCAAAGCACACTGTTGGACAACTACAGTATCCTACGATACAGAGTGCGGCATGGTTCAACTACACCTTCGCAAATAACGCCTGCAAGTGCAATCACGGATTACGTAAGGCTTCCTACTCCTGTAGCCCTGGAAGCATATCACACTTCATGCGACCATCACCTCGCCCACAGGTTTCCAAAAACTATGATCTTCTCTCAGGACAACAAGGTGTACGCTAAAACCAATATCAGATCCACTTTGCAACTACATCTGGTCGCTGAAGACATGAAAGTAACCCCTCGCCAATCCAACAGTACCTGCACAATCGAAACAAGCGACATCATCGGATGTTATAACTGCATAGCCGGTGTCGAACTAACAGTCTGCTGTCAATCCAGTGGAAGACACACAACTGCTATCATCGAGTGTCCCTCACAATCGCAAGTCGCCCTATGCACTTCTAAGCTCAGATTACACTTCGACGCACCCACTGTCTCCATGAACTGCAACGCCATCTGCCCCGGAGGAAGGCAGCCTTAACGATAAAGGGATCATTGCACTACGTTGACGACAACCTCATCAAAAGTGATCTACAATAGGACGTCACTATAAAGACTAGAGAGACGTCAGTGGATACCTCCTTTTTGAGTGATCTTCGAAAAAGATTTAAAGGATCTGTTACAAGCATTTCAAACCTGTTGTTTAATAATCTTTTGCTAAAAATTGTACTTCCAGTTCTTTTTACTATGTTGCTTGTCATTTGTCTCTATTTAGAGCTTTCATGTTGTACATAACCTTGTTCTCGAAAAAACACAGCTAGAACGCTTTTCTGCTGTGGGAGTTTTCTGCACTTTGCAGAATAGGTTCTCAGCTTTCTCATCGATGAATCAATTTTCAATATTCCTGCACATTTCTCCTGTGATACACGAGAAAGCTTAATCATCATGCTTTATGAGATACAAGTGCTCCGACACGCCTAACGGCGTGTCTCGCACTTGCGCGCTTCGCGCGACTTTGTGCCATTACTGACCTAAAAAAGTAGCTTTTGTCAAACTTAAAATTCGCTAACAGCTAGGACCTGCTGCGTACTTCATCGGCATCAAGCCGTTCACCACTTCGGTGCCTTTCATCATAGACATTTTCTCCACCCGTCCAGTAACATCGTTGGTTTGTGCTGCGCAGTACTTCGGCCCCTCCACTGTTGACACGTTTTCCGAATCCGGGCGCCAGCTTCCCCTCACTCGTTTCTTCTTTCTAGATCTAATTGCTGGTCAGCCTTTACTGGTCTTCCTCCCCCCACCTTCCTGGTCCCAACCCCTGGCCCACTTCCTTGTTTTCACTATTGACCGCCTACTGGTCTCTTCTTGCTGGCTTTCCCTCCCTGGTCCCTCCTTCAGGTTGTTCCTTTCCTTCCTGGACGCTCACCTGCCCCTCTAAAGGCCCCTTACTTCCCTTCTCCACCACCCTAGTGGTCCTCCCATGCTCAAGGCAGACGTCAGTGACACGTATTCGGAATCAAACGCTCAGAAACGCGTGCAGTTGCCGCTGAGTCAAGTAGGAGGAGGCTACACGTCCTCTGCTGTAACAACATTCCATGTTAACGGTAAACATTGCCCGTGAGAGGTACGCAAAGGCGTTTCTCGCGCGGGTAAAATTTTCTGTTCAACGTGGGATAATGCTGAATTCTGAATGTCATCCACTCGTCTCTCGACGTCGGTGAACCGCTTCTCGCTCTAGACGATTGTTGCGCGAAGTATGGGACCCGTATTCTGAACCCATATGCTCAGAAACGCGCGCAGATGCCGCTGTGTCAATAGAGAGGAGGCTGGGCTTCCTCGGCTGGAGGAGCATCCTATGTTGAATTCTGGATGCGGCCGCTCGTCGTACGACGACGGTGCTTTTGACTCCAGATGCTTGTTGCGCGACAAAGGGGACCCGTATTCTGGATTCAGACGCTCAGAAGCGCGCGCAGATGTCGCTGCGTGAAGCAGGAGGAGGTTGTGCTTCCTCTGTTGCAGCAGTAAAGTTCTGCGTTCAACATGGGATAATGCTGAGTTCTGAATGCGGCCGGTCGTCGTACGACGACGATGTGGCCTTTGCTTCCTTTATTTTCGCTTCTTTTGACTCCAGACGGTTGTGGTGCGACGAAGGGAACCCGCCTTCTGGATTCAGGATTCGCTCAGAAACGCGCGCAGACGCCGTTCTGTCAAGCAGGAGGTTGCGCTTCCTCCGCTGCAGCGGCATCTCATGCTCAATTTTGAATGCGATCCCTCGTCGTAGGACGACGGTGTCTCCTCTTCTGTTTCCAGAAGGTTGTGGTGTGACGAAGGGAACCCGTCTTCTGGACTCAGGCACTCAGAAACGCGCGCAGACGCCGTTGTGTCAAGTAGGAGGAAGCTACGCGTCCTCTGCTGTAACAATAGCCCATGTTGAACGGCAGACGTTGCCCGCGCGAGGTACGGGGAGGCGTCGCAAGGGGTTCCATGAGATTGCGCGTGGTTCGACGAGGCGTATCTCAGCCAGGTTTCCAACCTGAGTGAGATACGCCTCACCTCTACAGGGCAGGGAGCTAACTCAATTATATAGTGGTAGATTATATTCTGTCTCGCTTCTGGAATATTGGCTCATATGTTTTTCTCATGACACCCAATAAGTGAACACATTGCTTGGAATTTTATACAAACATTTTTTCGAGGAAAAATACTGGTCCAGAGCTTGTTACAAAGAGCAGGAAGTTGGCTATATTTAATGCCAAAAAATATATTGTGCCATGTCCCCTTCCACGGCGTCGCAAGTTTTATTCGATTGATAGCAGCATTTCTGGCTGCACGGAGTTTCGCACTTATTGACGATGCAACAAAAGCATTTGTAAAGAACACACTGTCTTCACTTTGATGCCTCACGTCAACAGCATTTACACTATCAATCAAATAAAAATCGTGGCTAGTTCTCCGAGTGCATGGCGCAATCCGACTTTTTAATACACTAAATACGACTGCTGCCTTGTCGCGATTCAAAACAAGGTCGAAATTTTTATTTTTTTCAAAAGATAGAAAATTTATAAAATTATAACCCTCATTCTGGCAACTGGACTAAAAAATTTCGAAAAAAAATTATATAACATGTTCCATGAACAAAAAGTTATTCTAACCATTTTGGAGAGACTGTAGTTTAACCTGTAAGAAGCTCATTTTGATTTGGAAGACGTTTATTTTGATTTCAAAATTCTTAGTCTAGCTTGGACGAGTGTCCGATTTGACTGGAAAAGCGTCTATTTTGATTTGAAAGGTGTCTAATTCAACGTGAAAATTGTATATTTTAGCCGACACCTATGAGTGCAATAAATAGATAGATAAATAATAAGTGCAAACCACCACTAATCGCTAAGCCACAGCTCCATGGAAGAGAAGCCAATGCATGGCGTACACTGACAAGTTTTTGAATATGGAACTCTTGCGCCAGACGAGACTCGAACGCGAACCCTCTACTACGGGCAGGATGCTATACCCAACCACACCGGCGCTGTTTGATCACCAAAAGAGTATAACGTTGATTTGTAGAAATTTTTACATTGGAGCTTAAAACCCTTATTGTATTTTTATTAAAATTGTTACTAATGTAACCTTTATTATTGCATTTTTTGTACTTACGACGGCTAGCAGCTCACTCGGAGGCGCCAGCTTACCCATACGCCCCTAATCGCGGTTCCCGGTTCGGATTTCGAATAATCTGCCCAGGCCAGCAAATCCTTCAATCCGTTCGTGTTTGGTGACCAGGAGAAAACACTGATTTGTCCAGCGGGTGGCCACCGAGGATGGTAGGGTAGGCCAAATCGTATTCAGATTCTCTCCACGACATCCCGTGAAAGGAGAATGCGTGGCGCATCCCAAAACAGGAGCTCATCAACGCCATCCTTTATCGTTCCCTACCTTTACGTAACAAAGAATGCTTGCCGAAAAGCTGCAGATCTCTGCAGAGAACTATGCAACCCTGTTTTGAGATGCGCCACGCATTCTATTTCTATGAGATGTCCTGGAGGCAATTTGAATGCGCATTTGACCTATACAGTACACGCTGAATTGGGCGCAACGAAAGCGTGAATAATCCCTTCGCGGCACCAGAGCGGTCCAATTACCATACATGAATCCCACCCATAGCTTTGGCTTATTACAGTTCCGTGTCGCAGTAGGCATTGATTCGGTTGGTTCGGTTACCCCCCAGGCCAAATACGCCTTCCATCCCTCCGGTGCCATACATATTTGGCTCTTGAGGATAAAACGCTGAATTATCTGCTGGTTGGC
Source organism: Heligmosomoides polygyrus bakeri (assembly GCA_947359475.1). Taxonomy (NCBI): domain Eukaryota; kingdom Metazoa; phylum Nematoda; class Chromadorea; order Rhabditida; family Heligmosomidae; genus Heligmosomoides; species Heligmosomoides polygyrus. The sequence continues at coordinate 1,191,305 of OX375867.1, forward strand.
CAACTTCTTTCCAAACTGCCTCCACTGTATCCCGTAGAAGTAGAATGCGTGGCGCATTCCAAAACAGGTTTCATTAACGCCGTCTTTATCCTTTATCCTTATCCTTACTGTCTCCCCTTAGCTCGTGGAGGCGTTTTGCAGGAAGGCTTGGTTGATCTGAACGCGGAATCGAATCCGAGGTGGAGACGTGCCTATGCAACGCGAATACTGTCATGTAGTACACGCCACAGACATTCAGCGAAACACTTTCCGATCTCCGAAGCTGGAATCTGTCCGCGCACTTCACTCTTCACGTCCCGATCTCAAATCAGAACCGGTTCCGACTGACGTAATCCGCGAGACATCTCTATCTGGCCGTGTAGGAATTGATGGCATTCTCGTCAAATTCACTCCATAGCACTGCTCGTTTACACTGTATGGTGACTTGTAGGCGATTCGGGCTTCATATCCTCTGTTCTGCTGCTCTTTCTAGTCTTACATTTGCATCTCGTACGTCTTCATTTTTCATTAATTATTCATTCTTCCAAGAATTTAATTTATCATCATTCATTACACGATAAATTACCAAATGTTGCGGTTGACGTTGGTAAATTGCTTTGTGGGATGCGCCACGTATTCTACTTCTATGGGGTGCCATGGGCTTAATTGGGATGACTTGTTTTTCTTTGTGCTAATCAGATTTGTTATAAAATTATTTATTATTACAGCGAATGTTTCCACTAACTCGTCTTCTTCAAGGTCTGAAAGAAGTTCAAAGCTTCCTCATCCGCGAAGCCGGGACAAAAACCCTCTGTGTGTCCCCCCTTTGCTCAGTATCAACCAGTTTGAAGAAAGTCAGTACTGAGCGGAACACGGTGTTTCTTACTCAAGTGGCTTCGCGGATGAAGAAATTTCGAGCTTATTTCAGGTCTTGAAGAAGACGAGTAAGTCGAAAGGTCGGCCGTAATAATAAATAATTTTATAACAAACCTGATCGGCACAGAAGAAGAGCAGTGATAAGAAAATGCCCAGGTTTTAAGAGCGTCGAACTTGGAGTCCACAAATGGAATGTGTGTTTGACCTATTCAATGATTTGGTGGCCAGATAATGGACAAGTCAATGCCTTATCCTTCCCCAACAGGTCCGATACCACCAACTCACCGACCTTGAAGGCAGGCATATATGCCTTGCTTAGCCTGAGCATGGTCCGAACCTTGAATCGATTCAGAGAGCAAGGAAGAGCCGCCACCTCTTCCGACTGCGCTCCATTCGTTCTCATGCCATTAGAGAAGAGTGCAGTGCATTCGGAAAAGGTGCCATTTCTCGCCTGTACTCCGTATCGATTCAAGGTTCGAGTTCCGCGCAAACTACCCAAGGCAATCTTCCCTCGGAGTACGGGAACTGATAGTAGACCACTGGAAAGGATGAAACACTAGCACTGACCACCGTCAGCCCCCGTGTGGGCCAAATACGCGCTGAAATTCCCTCTATGATATCCAGCAAAAGCTGAATGCATGGCGCATCCCAGAAAGGGACGGACGAACGCCCCATTATTTTGCTACTCAAACCGCTTTCATATGGCCTTAACAGGAACAGCAAGTTGTGAGCTGAACTGAATCTGGTTAGCTAATATCATAACCTAGATGAACCCTTTTCTGTTCCTATTTGGGAGGATTAGGCATCCAAGGAAAGCCTATCTTGCAGTTCACTTATGTGCTCGAAAACGCCGTTAAAAATGATATCTCGATGTCGTCATTTTCGCATGCACCTCTCCTCATCCTTGAAATGTGCCAAAGTAGCCCAGTATTTCGGATTGCTTATAGCTGCTGTGCGCATCTCGAATCAAGGCTTTTGGGATCGGTCTTTGCATAGTGCTTGTTCTAAGATAGTAAAAACACTGAACCGTCCATCGAATCCCTTTACAATTCAATGGACAGACGAAATAAACGTGAAACTTCCACAACATGATGTAAAAGTTTAACGCATGGCGCATTCATGGACGAACACCGATAGGAGTTATTGCCTCTACATTTATCCATTATAAAAGGTCATTTTGTAGAATCCAGCTGGTTAAAAGTCTCGGTGAGCGATTATTCTTTCGACCGTGTTAGAGTAAAATGCATGGCTTATTCCCAGAATACCCATAGATATCCGCCAAAGGAGGTTATTGATCAGTGTAAAGGTTGTAAAGGTTGTTTTTGTTTTAATGACTACGGTTAGCTCGAGATAAGACCGAGTAACGCCAGACACGCTCCTAATTATCGATCGATATCGATCGTTTGTCGCCATCAAGTTCAATCAATATTGAAGCGGAACGTTCTCTTTTCTGCCTTCCGAAGCCGTTTCTTCTCTTTTTTTTCTGCAAGTTTTGGCTCGCCACTCGACGCTTTGCCTTATTCGATGATTTTCAGGTGGCCGGCATCTGCGGCTGTGACGATCAGCCTGCGTTACGTCGTTTCACCCGCTACAACTACGCGATGATGGACTCTCCAGTGGTGTCGGCAGCTCCGCCGCCGTCAACAGCCTTCTCGAAGAGGTTTGTCTTCGAACGGCTATGGGTTATAGAAGGCTTGAAAGAAGGGTCTCGCCCTCTTTCAGCTCAAAGAAGCCATCATTCTTCAGCGGCAACTGGACGTTTCGTGATCGAAAACAATCACGACCAAATGTGGTCCCTGAGGGCATGAGAAGGTACGTACCAGTTGGACACTCCTTGACTTTGGCAGGCCTTGTACATAGTCGCCGATTGAGCGACTAGTCGCATGGACAATGCATATATACCTATTTTCGTCACACTGGACGCTTTTCAAATTAAATTGGACGCCCTTCTAAGCAAGCTTGACATTTTGTAATCAATCCGAACATCTCTGACGTAGAAACCCGTCTTTGACATGACGTAGAAACTCAACACATGCAAATCACTGTCCCCATTCGATTGGAATAGATCCTATTTTCTTGATTAAGGAAAATTTTGTATTGACTTTGAGTTTTATAAGTCATCTGCCCCAGTAAGTGAACATACTGTTTCAATTTTTATTAAAAAAATGTTTACAAGGAAAAACGGTGGATTGAAATTTGTCTCAAAGCACAGGTAGGCAGCAGTTTTATAGTTAAAAGAAGAGACAGGACCATGAACTCTTCGAGCGCATCGCGATTTTTATTTGATTGGTAGCAAAGATTCATTTTGCGTGGAGTTACAAACTTGTCAGCGGTGAAAAAAAGTAATTGCAAACACACATATCTTCACTTTGCTGTCCCTACTAAGCAGCATTTACACTATCACATAAAAATCGCGAAGATCTAGTTGAGTGCAGGGCGCGATCCCGCCTTTTAATGCATTAAATGATTGCTGCCTTTGCACTTTGAAACAAGATTTGAACCACTCGGTTTTTTAGCGTACCAAAAGAGAAGATCACGTCGTGCACTCAAGCAGATCGTCGTCATTTTTATTTGATTGATTGTGTATAAGTGGTGCTTACTTGAGGCAGCAAGGTGAAGATATGTTGTGGTAGGTTTGCCCAAATTGCGATGCATAATGACATGGTGTAAAATAATTCTAACTATTCGGTTTGTTGTCCAAAGTCCTGCCTAATGTGCGCACCTTTGTGAAGTTATAAATAAATGAATAAATAATAATAATTTATTACGTTATTTAAGACAAACGTTAGAAAACGCGACGAACGGCAACACAGACCATTAAGAGAATACTTTGTACAAATGACAGCGTTAAAGAGAAACAATTCACTGAGATAGGGGTTGAGGGGTAAAACTAGGGCAGTGAAGGGTATAAAAGCTAAGAATCTTGTCGGAGGGCACCCGTTTCAAGGAAGGAAAGTTAGGAGGTGTATGCACTATCGCACTTTTCAAAGATACGTAGATAGACCCTGCTTTTACAACAGATGAATGCACTCGGATGTTAGTCCTAGGCCTTCGATAAGTCAATTTAGCGCAATTGCCTCGCGTCTTCGATGCTACGCAATTGTAGAATGTTGCGCTATCAACATCACACATTCCAGACATTATATTAACCATGGAGACATCTTTTAGCTTTCTACGTGTTTCCAATGAATGAAGACCGAGAAATTTGTTTCTAATTGTAGACCTTGGTATTAGAGAATACAAAAATCCGCCATATCTGACAATTAATTTTCTAGTGAAATTATTCTGAATCTTTTCAATAGCTGCAATATCCTTTTTCTTACAAGGTGAAAACACTGTTGTACCGCAATCTAAAAGCGGTCTAACGTAGGTTTTGTAGACCTTGAGTAAAACTTGGATGTTCTTCGTACCCAATCCTTTGAAAATTTGGTAAGTGCAGACATACGCCCTCCTGCAAATGCTCTTGTAGTGCTCGCTAAAGTCTAACTTGTTATTATAAGAAAATCCTAAATTAACAGCATGATCAATAGTAGGAATGATGGTATCTTGAATGTTAAAAGCTGCGAGATCTGGACAGCTACCTAGCCTCATATGAACTGTTTTCTCAGGAGATAGAGGCAGTGACCACAAACGGGACCATTCACTAATAGCATCAATTGCGGACTGAAGATCGGCTGATGAGTTGTTTCCAGTTTCACAGTAAATCTTGACATCGTCAGCATACTGCTTAAAACGTATTCCAAAGTCGCTGACAACCTGGGCAAGGTCGTAGGTATAAATAGCAAACAGAAGTGGTGATAAAAGACTTCCCTGAGGTACACCGCTTTTAACATCTTCAGTTTCAGAATAATGTTTGTTGACCTTGACCTGATATGTTCTTCCAGTGATAAATTCCTTTATCCATTTTACAAGTATAGGATGAACTTTGAGCCTCTCCAACTTGAAAATAAGCTTAATATGACAAACGCGATCAAAGGCTTTAGAAAAATCCAAATAAATAACATTGCAGCTCTTTCGGTCGTCTAGTGCACAAGTCCAATCATTTAGCGATTCCAGAAGGTTTGTTTCAATAGAGCGTCCCTTAACAAATCCATGTTGGCTCTTAGGTATAATGGAATTTGCTCCAGATGGTCTGATAGATGATATCTTACTATTTTCTCAAAGTGATGTGATGCTAACAGGTCTATAGTTTATCGGGTCGCTAGACGGTTCCTTCTTTAAAATTGGTGTAATGTACGAATGTTTCCAGTATGTTCACTTTTAGAGAAGGTGAGTTAAAAATTTCCAGAGAAAAGAAAACACAATTTATGGCTTTATGAAAATTTTATTTCTTAGCGAAAGTAATGGTTTAAATCTCGTTTTTTGACGAAAAATCCTTGAACAATTCCCTGAAAAAATTACAATTTAAAAAAATCTTAATAGATTAAATTTAATTTAATTTAAAACATTTCGAGCAGCATGTTTATTTACTGTGGCAAGCGATTTTAGTATTGAAAAATCTTCTTTTGGTAAGCGTTAACTTTAGTTTGAGAATTGTCAAATCTGGTTTGAAATCTTTTTTTGATCTGATCTCCAAACTGTAGAGTCTGACGTGAAAACGGCATACATCTGCGTTGTCGAGGGATCAAATCGAAGTAATCGAATTGTATGTTTCCCGCGTGGTCAGGTACAGTACCCACAGCAGCCTGATTCAGGGAAGAGCGACCGATGAGCATGAACATGTCCGAGTCGCGAGGTTCACGTAGCAAAAGTGAGGCGGCAAGTCGACAGGTGGAAGTCCGAGTACCGATGAAGGTCGAACGCGCCGCACCTCCAGTTCCTGTTCCCGTGCCGCTTCCTGCCACCGAAGAGCCACCGCGACGAACCAGGCAACTCTCGGAGAACGCTGCTCTCTACAAGAGTACATGCGGTTTTGTTTTATTTCATTTTCATTTTTTACTCTATTTGGGCGCAACGGAATGATAGACGACTGACTATCGACCGGCAGGGCTCAAAAATCATTGATCAAATATTTTCAGCAAATATTGCTGTCGACGACGACGACGACGACGACGCTACAACAGCCGTTCTGCGCCCGAAGAAGGAGTCGACCGAGACGAACAACAACCGCTACAGCTACAACTCGAGGTGACCACACATTTCGGGTGATATCGCATAGATGCAGTGGCAGAAGGTGCTGCTATCACCCCCACGAATCGATTTGTGCAGGGTTCACCTTCGCGCCCAGGGTACTGCGGTCTAAGCCAAGTAAGGGGAAGGCACTGAAGTCTATGCCTATCACTACCCGAGACAAAACTTCGACTTTGAGGAAGTACTAGAAGTCGCAACCTTTGCATGTGGGCTTCCTTTAGAGAGTGGGAAAGCCTATTAAGGCATGTAAGCATTTTCAGACACAAATCACATCAATCATTTATAAGCACGAAAACTTCTGAACTCGTACACCTATCGCTGATCGTCAAACACGAATTATGATCTCCTTCTTTAAAGTAACCCGCTGCGAAAAAGCTGTCCTGATCTGGAAGCGGCCACCGTCACCCCTCTGCCGTCGTCGGACGACCGTGGAGCACGACGACGGAATCGCAGAGCCAAGGAGAAGATCAGAGAAGCGTGCTGGCGACGGAAACCGGTTGAGGTTAGTCACACCTATTAGCGCTAGATTAGGCTCGGCTCAGCACTTTCATCGGCATGGGAACACTTCTACAGTTTACTTACCAGGGTAGGACCTCAAGCATAGATCTGAACGACGAAAATGAGTACTACGGCGAGAATCTCCATCTTTCCAGCAGTAGAAAAGTATATTCTATTCACGCAAAGTCATTGAACCTATCGAGTTATGGTTCTCGATAGTTTACTGTAGAATCGCTCGGACTCAAAAGGCGATACCTTCCAAACATCGAATATGCAGAAAAATGCAAAAATACTGCAAGGCAATGGATCGAACAACTAACCCAAGCCTATGAAGTAGTACTTCTGCTATTTTTCCCCATTCGACGCTGAAGGTGTGGCGCACTCCAGGAATGTGGGAAAACGTTTTCTACGCGTTTTCTGTGAATTATATACGTGTTTGAAAGCACTGCAGCAGTTTCTTTGCTTTTCACTTACCAAAGAAATTTGTCTAACAACTGATCCTAGCCTATGAAGTAATATTTTTGCTGCTTTTTGCATATTCGATGTTTGGAAAGTGTTGTCCTATGAGTCTGGGCGGTTCCACAGTAAACTTTCAGCCCCAATAACTCGTTAGGTTCGACGACTCAGCAAAAAGGAAACGTATTGTTCTACTATTTGAAGGACGAAGACTCTCGCAGTGGTGTTCGTTTTCGCCGTTCAGATGTCGTCTGAGACCTTTTCCTCTTTCGCGTCGGAACATTTTTATGTCATGAAGCACCAGAATCTCATATGACGCCATGCTACGGTAACGGCGTACTGAAACGATTGTCGCCAGCCACGTTTGCGCTCAGTAAACATCCTTTGTATTGCCCTATTGGAATTCTGAGACCGTGCATCGTCGTGCAAACACCTCCCGCTTAAGTCGCAGACTGGCAGCTTGTAAGAGGGAGCTTCCCATTAGTGAATCTCCCTCCATTCTTATTGAAATTCGTTGCAGAACTGGGCGCTCGACGATGTGCTACTCTGGCTCCAAGCGTGTAGCCTAGATGACGTGGCCTCTCTACTTATCGGATACGACTTGAGGGGAACCGATCTGCTCTCGTGGGACCACAACTGCCTCTGTGAGTCGAAAAGCTCTTCTTTGTCGAAGGCCTTCTGATCAAACGCTTCGACTTCAGCTCAACTCGGTGTGACGAATGCGTCGATTCGCGAGAAGATTCTGAAAGAACTGGCTGCGATTCGACAGCGAGGGCCTGAGATCGCCAAGGAGAACGAGAAGAAGAACGTGCATCGTGCCCTGTTCGACATCGTCAAGCAGAGCGCCTACGACCAGGTGAGCCTCATCATCTCTTCCAGACCACCTTAACTCAACCCCCCCCCCTTTCCAGGTGCTTGCCGTCGAAACTCCGTTGACGACGCGAGACATCATCGTCACCCACGGTCGCCTCGGCTGTCTCCAGATCACCAAAGTGAACGGTGTGAATCTGCCGCTGAGGGAAAACGACTGGTATGTTGATCCCTTTCCTGACAACCAGCTACAGTAATCAAACGACGATGTTTCAGCCTTCTGGAGATCAACGACTGTGCCGGTGAGCAGTTCAAATCGGCGTTGATGCTGACGAAGCTGATCAACGACTCGAATGGCTCACCGATTCGATTCGTCGTTCTTCGAATGAAGACCTCCGACAGGGATGATGACAGCTTTGTGAGTGCACCAGCTTCACGGATCAGTATTGGCTTCGGTACTGGTCGTTAATGTGGCCAACATGAGGATAGAAGATGCGCATAGACCAATAAGACCGCATCGAGGGGTCGTGCCACGCAGAGGGAGGCGTGTACAGTCGGTGCCCTGACTGCCTGGCTCGATCGGTGTTCTCATTGGTTGTAATTGGCTGGCGCGTTGCTGCCTACCCATGTAGGCCACATTAACGACTAGTACCTTAACTTGTTGCCAAACAACAATGCCACGTTTTAATCTACCTCCTGAACAAACAAATATGGAACCTTTTAAATATCCACCCTTTAAACGTCTTCCATGGCGGGATATAGCCACTATTCCGACGGTTCATTCTTTTCTGGGTTTCTCATGAAGTTCCTTATGCAGAGTTTAGATTTGGGCCCTTTGTTTTCATTGTGGTACTGAGGATGTGTGGTGCATCCCAGAAATGGATTGGTTGATATCGAACTTGGCCCGTTATCCATTTTGCGGGCCTGTTCATACTTCGCAACGGGAGCGACATGACAAAGCATAAGTATCGATTGGTGCCGAGCTATCGCCTGGGAGAAATCGATACGTACACTTTGCTCTGTAGCTAATGTGGCTCCCGTCCCGAGTATGAACAGCTTCATACTGCCTGTTCATTCTCCGCGACAGGTGCCACATCAGCTATAGATCAAAGCATACGTATCGATTAGTGCCGAACTATCCCCTGGAGGTAATCGATACGTACACTTTGCTCTGCTCTGCTCCCGTCCCGAGTATGAACAAGTTCACACTGCCTGTTCATTCTCCACGACGGACCTGTTCATACTCCGCGATGGGAGCCACATTAGCTACAAAGCAAAGCGTACGTATCGATTTTCCCCAGGCGATAGTTCTGTACAAATCGATACGTATGCTTTGTCATGTCGCTCCTGTCGCGAAGAATGAACAGACCCGCAAAAGGACTAGGCTCCAAGTTCGGCATCAACCAGTTCGGTACTTCTGGGATGCGCCACACATCCTGCCTATACATGTTGTCGTAGAGGCATTTAGTGCCTATTTTTCCTACACAATACCCTATAGTGGTCAGCGAATGAAAAAGTCAGTCTTTCTTCCCCTCCGGACAAGCTCCATGGCACTTGCAGACAACAAAAGATTGGAAATCCTGGTTCACCTGAGCGAAGGTCGAACTATGCGTCGATTCCAGGAGTCGGTGATTCCTGCCGACTGCGCGAATTTGTGCCATTTGCGAACACTCTCGATTCATTTTATTCCTCGATTCATCCACCAATTAACTATTTGTATTCCAGAACGACACGTCGAGCAGCGGTGTGTCATCATCACCGCGAAGTCCAAGCGAATAACGTCCTTCTCGACACGCTTTCTCCGCCTGTGAGAAGCTTCGCATGTCCGTCTCGATAGACGTGACGTTGGTGCGGGTGCCCACACCAGAAGTAGTAGTAGCAGCAACGAGCAACGTCGTCGTCGTCGTCGTCGTGCTTCTGATTCGCACCGCTTCACGCACCGTTACATTCTACCCAAGTGTGATCAGTTCATCCATTGGTGACCGATATCCGTCGAACAGTCACCAGCAGTCCCCAGTTCTAGTTGGTGACCACTCTTTATTTTCTCAGCAGGCAGCTTTGAGTTGTAGATGGTGTACTTGTGTGTGTTTGTAAATATGTTTGCGTCGTACAAAAATTCTATGCAATTGTCACGAGAATGTCGTTTATTCGCTGTTTGAAATTGGACATAGTCTGTATAAAAACATTGAATAAAGTGAGAATCTTCTCTATTCAGGTGTATCGGCGTTACAAAGGAGCTTAACATCAAAGGGCATGTTCGTAGTTCACGACAGAAGTGACAGGAACGGCAGAGTCGTTCGTGCAATGCATACAAATCAATTAAAAATCAATTAATAATCGGCAAAAAAAAAAGAAAAAAAAGAAAACTTTGCCCAAACGACCAGTCGCTTCCCTCTCCTGCCGCAGACTATGAACAGGCCTTAAGGATACGTTATACTTCCGCCGCCCGTCGGCGACAGTGCTGCATTCTTTGTGAGCATACTCTAAACACTTCAATAGCATAAGGTGTAAATCTATGCGTAAAATTATTTAAATAATTATCATTTTATTATTTATTAAAGTTAAAATTATTATTTTCATAGCTCCTCAATAACATGGAATACAATGGCACAACAATCTTGAACAAAGGATAACAACATCATCCTAAACAACGAAAGCTAACAATAACTTAGACATGTTTTGTTTCGAGAGTTTGTTTTATTTTGTTTTGTTTCATACAGCTATTTATTTATGTTTTTATTTTTCATTTTTAAAATTTTATTATTTTTAAAATATATTTTTTAATTTAAAATTTATTTATTTATTTATTATTTTTGTTTTTTGAATAATTTTATTTTTTTATTTAAAATTTATTTATTTATTTGTTTATTATTTTTGGTTTTTGAATATTTTTTAATTATTTTTTAAACTTTTTAAACAAGCTTTCCTTATAAATTACAACATAATAATGATGTATCTTAGCTTGATTGTAATATTATACATCCTTATCTAACCTTCGAGCTTAAAATTAGCGGCAGAATGTTCAAAAGGAAAATGATGGGTCGCTAGTGAAGTTGGTAACAAATTGGATTTTTAGAGCTTTCAAGCGAATAACGTCCCCGTTTTCATGGCATACTTTCGGAAAGAAACCCACTTCTAAATCGCAGAATATGAATTACAAGTCACATCAGGTTAGGGCCTGTTCATACTTAGCGACAAGGGCGACTTGTCGAGGCAATTATAGACGGCGGATATCAGGATCGGCTCACCGTAACCGCAGTGCGGGTCCCGCCGAGACTTTTGCTGTCTGCGCCCTCCTAGCTTAGAGATCGCGCGTCAGCGTCCACGCTGCGACGTCCGATCGATGTCTTGTACGGCCGCGATGGCGCCGTGGGCAAGCCCATCGTGGTGCAGTAGGTAGAGTGTTCGCTTCATGCAAGGGATGTCGGGGTTCGGTTCCCGTGCATCGCGGCGTTCTTGCATTTCAGCTGAGTATTTGAGATCTGGGAGGTTTCGACGTCTACACGACGTTGCGCCTTTTTTGCGCATTGTTCAGCCGTATGCGCTTCGCCGCTCGAGGAGCGCAGAACCCAGCCGCAGACTCCCCCTGAGCGACGAAAGCAGTTTCCATAAGAGCAGCTTGTATGGCACACACCCTGGAGTCCCTTCCCTAGCCTGGCTCTGCGCTCGAAGAGCGCAGAACCCAGCTGCGAACTCCCTTTGAACGAAGAAAGCAGTCTCCATATGAGCACTTTGCATGTCACACACCCTGGAGTCCCTTCCCTAGCCTGGCTCTGCGATTGCACAATGGACGTCTCACCCGACGCCTAAGGTTACGGTGAGCCGGTCCTGATATCCGGCGTTTATAATCCTGTGACTTGTCGCCCGTGTAAAACATGCAAATCGATTAAAACAGAGTGCGCGCCGCCAAAAAGTGATCATACTCGAGCGCCGGCGTTGTCGCTCCAGCCGCTCTTGTCGCTCTAGTCGCTGCTGTTGCCTGCTCATACCTGCTGCGCACGCCGCGCACGATACGCGCGCTGCGCTCTTGTCGCTGCTGTCGCGAAGTATGAACAGGACCTTAGGCGACAGGCAATGCACGGTTGTGAGCGGAGGATCTTCTGTACCACAACTTGATACAGATGACCTAGCGTCTCGAAAAATGTTTTTGGATAATCCAGAAAAATCAATCTCAAATGGTTATGATTTTTGTAAATCGATGCTTGAACGACGAAAGTGATAGGGTTTATTTCAATCCCCTCCCCCCGCCCACAAAGGTACTGTAACAAATCTGCAGTGTGGTTTTCTCCATCTATTCGGGACTATTTTCCAGAGTCCTATTTTAAGAAGGGAAGTAATGTCAAGAAGTTCATAATCTAGAAAAAATGTCAGACTCGTGATAAACTATCTAGATAAAGACAAGGTAAAGTCAACGTGAAGTTCAACTATCAAGGAAAAGTTTGGATGAAGCCGGTGATCCAGACTACAGTGTCTTCAATTAATCACGTCTACCTTAGCATAGCGTAATCTACCGCAGTACGAAACGCAGCTCAGCTCCCGTGAACTGCACCCTCAAATAGACCGCATAGTCGAAGCCTGTGTGCAATTTTTCTATTTTTGGCCCTGGTAGTAATGCAATAGTGATTTAAAAATCAGCCACAGATGTAGTTTTGATTGTCTCTGGTTCAAATGATTCATAGCTGCGGCAGCAAACAAGCATTGTTGTGGCACCAGTAAAAGAGGAAAGGCTGCACGAACACCTTCGGAAGATTAACAACGCTCCTACAAATATAGTGACAGCAACGCGTCATCAATTCGGACATGAGTTCTTAAATGAAACGCGTTTCTTCGAGCCCCAAGGAAAACGAGATGAAACCATGAGATAAATATTATAGATAAAGATGAAGGCTCAAGTGTAGAAATGGAGTCCACACCTCTTTTCCTTGACAAAATTTGTAGAATTTCTCCACAAATCCTTTCACTGAAGAGGTTAATGGCGGACACAACTACATTACAACTGCATAAGGAGATCTAAGATTGGTTTAGATGTGCTCCAGTAGTTGTAATGTATTTGTATTCCAACTAGTGTGAAACCATCAGAATTGTAAGAAATACATGAAGGACTACTTCTCTAGATTTGCATCAGAATCAACTTCAAGCCAGCAATCTTCAAGAAAACTCACTTCTCTCGCTCACTTCTTTGGACCTCCCTCTCGATACTTTGGCACCAAGGCGGCGATGAAACATTGCACTGAAACGTTAATTCGAAATCAGCTGAGGGTAGAGAAACATAGCAAAACAAAAATACAGGAACAAACCACGTAGCTACGCACCTTCTTCTCCGTGGATGCCGACCTCGACGTTTGTGTCGATGTTCTATCAAGTCACAGGTTAATTAATCCTAGAAGTATCGGCAGGGAGTTCCCTCCATATCACATTCACAACATAGAACTTCATAAATATTTATTATAGGGTGCGAGCATAAAGTGCTGTAGCGCAGGTGAAAAAGGGAAGATCGGTCGTCAGACGAAAATCTCGTGTACTGACAGCCGAGTGTAGCTCGATAGTTTCCATCAAAAATCAATCAGTTTCTTCTGACTTCCGACTGCAAGCTCTAGGCGTTAACCATGAACTGACGAGCGACACGACGCCGGTGACGTTACCTAAAGCATTGGACTGCAGTGTCAATTGACCAGAACATAGGACATAGAACAGTTCTTGAGTAAAAAGCGATATAAAATCAGATCAGCACCAAAATCACAGCAAAAGTCGGGTTTCTTAAAATTGGCAAAAACAACTTCTTCCATGAACTGTATACAGTGGACGTCGGTTTGTTTTCAAAGCGACTTAGTAATTAATTCACTGAAAAAGCATTATATATTCCATTAAAGCATCGTTCATTCCTTTTTAAAACAAACTTGTGGTTAATTTCTCGAAAGTCCTTCTCTTCAAGAAAGGCTTTTTGATTTCTAGTCAAATGTTTTCGGCAAAGAATTGAGAAAAGATGCAGGAAGTTCCGAATTAATCAATTCATATGCTTTGCGTAGACGACAGGCTGTTCGCGGACTATAAATGAACCTTATCGTTAGATTCGGCCCAGCGACGCGGACTTGGCCTGTGGTGAACAGTACAGTTGTGCTCGAATAACCTAATCAAATTGGTATTCGACTGATTTTTATTCGAATTTGAATATTGGAATTCAAATACTCGAAAAATCTCGTTTTTCGAATGTATTCGAATTCGGGTGTTCAGAAAAGCCGCTTTTTCGAAAATATTCGAATTCGAATACTCGAAAAAATTCGAGAGAACGACTCCAGCAAAATTGGTACCAAATTACCAACCTCAGAGGGGTGGAAAGCTTGATTGCCTGAGCGGGACAAGAACCAGAGACATTGATTCGGAGAGCGTGCGGCAGCCGGCGCCCTTTTTGACTGCGCTAATCGGTTAATCAGTCTGTGACGAACTGTAACCACGAATTAAATTAAGAACTTGCAAAGCTTGGAAAATGAACGAAAAGTCGCATTCACAATGCCTATACGCCCGGGTGCAAAATTATTGGCCACTAGAAACCAAAGCACCTCCTGCAAAGGCTCAATAATACACTACCGTTTTCCTCCAGCAAAAACGTCTATATGAGAATCCTTGGTAGGAAACCTGATCAGCGCAGGATACCATAAATTTATACTAAAATGAAGAAGTGGACCGGAGTAAAATTATATGCATTTTTCCGTTCTCCACGTTTTTCTCGCAAGTGATAGTATAAATAGGTTAAAAATCGTCACTATTGTATTTTCACAACTCGACGGATCGAGGAGAGGTCGAAAAAAATTCGCCCAAACTTCGTCTAGGGGTTATTTGGGGTGCTGATCACGAATCTGACATCCATTTTTCGTTTTACGCTGGTGTACGGTAGGTTACGGTAGATACGGGTGACTAAGGCTGCCAAAGTCATGACCACCGATTTCGCCCAAACTTCGTCTAGGGGTTATTTGGGGTGCTGATCACGAATCTGACATCCATTTTTCGCTTTACGCTGGTGTACGGTAGGTTAGGGTAGATACGGGTGACTAAGGCTGCCAAAGTCATGGTCACCGATTCCGCCCAAACTTCGGCTAGGGGGTTATCTGTGGTGCTACGGGTGAGCACAGCATGCAAGCGGTCCCGCAGCGATCACCTGAAAATTCGCAAATCATCGGGAAACCATTTTTGCGGGAAACTCCTCGATAGGCAAAGGCTTAATCGAGAGATAGCAATCTTAGCATCATGGAATCTTGATAGATGCCGCCACAACTGGTGTGCAAAGGTGAGATACTTCTTCAGATATTCAGGCTACCACCAGCAATCCGTCCTGAAGCGTTCCTTACCCGCAACCTACCGTATTCCGGCGAAATCGGTGGTCATGACTTTGGCAGCCTTAGCCACCCGCACCTACCGTAACCTACCGTACTTCAGCGTAAAACGAAAAACGGATGTCAGATTCGTGATCAGCACCCCAAATAACCCCTCTAGCGGAAATTTCGGCGAAAAAAATTTTTCGACTTTTCCTTGACCCTTGGATTGTGAAAGTACAATAGTGCCCCGTGTCCATATATGTCGTGACTGGAGACGGGTTTCGTGCTTCTCGTATATGTATGTTTGTTCGCTGCTTACTGAAGGCCACCTGAGAAGTTACCACTTCCGCCCTTTCCAGAAGCATGCCAAAACCGCAGTCTGTCTCATGCCGAAACCACAGTCTGATGAGTTGACCTGTGTCGCGCAAATCTCGCCCAATTCCCAACTCCGAGCAGCCTGGACTCAATAGTCACGCAAGATGAGAAGTACGTCTTCTACCTTGACCCTGCCAAGCAGCGAGTCTGGCTGAAGTCTGGTGACCTGTTACCGACCTTCGTTTGGCGGGATGTTCGCGGCGAGAAGCACCTTCAGAGCTTTTGGGTCTGCGCCCAAGGACCGGTCTACTGGAAGCTGTTTTCCAAAAGCACGACGACGGGCTCCAAGGACATGCTGAACGAAACAGAAGGGATGGACTGACGACTCGCACTTATTCGGTCTCAGCGCTTCAAGAAGGTCCTCCTCTTGGACATCGCCGCACCCCATCGGGCAAAAGTGACCACGGTCCGTATAGCGCCTAAGGAACGCTATATGATGTGGCCCATATAACACGCCCGTGTCAAAATTGCCCACATCTTAAAGTTCCTTTTCATGCTCAGTTTGTGCTCGAGAATATGGAACCCAACCAATGCATTCCTCTTACACGTATGGGGAAATATCACGACAACCCCGCAAGTACGGGAATCACACGAGATTTTTCATTAAAAAGCAAAGGAAAGGGAAAATGAGGAACAGGCGCTCTAAGATTGGCAGAGGGATGCCGCAATGACAGGATCTTTCACTATACAAAACGAGGATCAGGTTAACAGGAGATTGCACTACCTAGTTCTGGGTTTACGGCACTAGTTAAAAGTTCCGACTCCACCGACATACAATACAATACAATATTTATTGAGCCAAAAGTATTACAAAATCCGTTTATCACAAAAGAACACAGCAAAAATTGGCTCTCAAAAGACCAGCAAAAGTGGAGGAAAATTATTGTTTCGAAAGTGATGTGAAAACAGTTGAGCACTAAAAAATTGCAAGGAAGGTTGCTTTTTGGAGATCTGCGAAAAATGGTTTCTTCGATGAATTGAATCGAGACGCGAAAAGTGCTTTTATTCAAGCTGTTCACTCACTGAAAAAGGTACTTGTACTCTATGAAAATATTGAGTTTTTTGAGTGCCTTATTGAATTTGGTAGTGGCAACTATTTTTTACAAGTATTGATATCCAATAGCCGAAACGTGCACAATAGTTTATCAAAAAAAGTTAAGCGCAGTCTCATGTAAGTAAAGAGTTATTTTTAAGGGAAATCTTCAATCTACCGGTCTATCTCCAAGATATAGAGACTGATTTGCTATCTGAGATTTAGGGAAAAGAGAGATCAGAAAAATCCGCTTTGTTTGAGGTGTGCTTCAAGTTTGTGATTGAAGTTAGTTGGGGTTGACGAAGAAACTATTGCGTTAGGCAAGCTATTCCATGTTCTTACAGCTCGTACCAGAAAAGATCCAAAGAACTGTTGGGAGCGAACTCGACCTATGAATATGCGAAACGGATGACCTCTAGTTCTATCAGTAAAATCTAAGAAATTAAATATTTCTCTTTTATCAATATCTAAACAGCCAGAGAAAATCTTGAATACGAGATTTTGATCATACAAAATTCTTCGTAGCTTAAGTGAGTTTTCACCAAGCGTTGCAAGTCTTTCTTTATAGCTTACATGATACAAACCGTTTCTTGAGAAAATTGCGTTCGTGAATCTTTTCTGCACTTTTTCGATTTTTTTTTGACATGACTTCGCTCGGAAAAAATTTTTCGCTGAAACTCTGTCTAGGGGTTATTTGGGGTGCTGATCGTGAATCTGACATCCTTTTCTCACAATTCGGTCGGAGACCGCCCATACCGTTAACAAGGGTGGTCAGGGCAGGGTCACCGATTTCGCTGAAACTTCGTCTAGGTCGGGGAGTTATTTGGGGTCCACTGCAACAAATCCTTCTGTAGCATCTCCATCGGTCTGCCGTCTGACTAAGTGTCATCGAGGCATTGCAAATGGGACAGAGAGGTGTCGGCAACAATCCCATACTTCTCAAGCATTCTTGGAAAGCAGAGCTGTCCAGGTCAAGCCTCTCGCACATATCCTTCCATCTGAAGTCAGTTCGGCTTGACGTCGATTCCTTTGAAGAGCTTGAAGCGCCGTGGTTGTAGCGTATTCAACGAACGACTCGAAGCAGCAGTCACTCCTTAACGTAATCCTGTGCCTTCCTGTATCTATATTATCCAGCCGAATCGTGAAAACAGATGTCAGATTCGTGATCAGCACCTCAAATAACCCCCTAGGCGAAGTTCCAGCGAATTCGGTGGCCCTGTCCGGACCACCCTTATTAACGATATGGGTGGTCTCCGACCGAAACGTGAAAAACGGATGTCAGATTCGTGATCAGCACCTCAAATAACTCCCCTAGACGAAGTTTCAGCGAAAAAAGAATTCCGACCGAAGTCGTGTCGGCGGAGTCGGAACTTTTAACTAGTGCCGGATCTACTAATGGGGGAATGTAGAAATTGGAATGCATAAACAGATGAATGAAAACACACTAACCTCTTCACGGAAGAAGCGAACCATACCAGGTTTCCAACAAGGCTAACCTAACCTCCAGAGACATCCGAACCACCTGACCCATACCGCGCCGGCTACACCTGCCTGGCGGAGGATTCGAAATGACCTGATCGGCGGGCGCGATTAGGGCGAGCTAATCACTCGGACTGAGGGGCGACTACAGGTGATAGGCCTGGCCCCGTCTTACACTGTCAACCTTCATCTGAACGATGGGAAAAAGCCGATGGAAGACACAGCATGGCTGCTCCAATAACCGCCGTCAGTTCTCCTACGCGAAGCCAGGAAATATCCTCTTTTATTTCAAACAATCAGACCGATGCTCTTTCTATAACGAAAAAGAAATCCATCAACAACTACACAACACAACATCAAGCTGTAACAACGTCGAGATTATCTCATAACAATGGTAACATCGAGCATAACAACGAGGAATGGTTCCTTCTAATGGGCGTCTAATGGACGACGCAGTTAAAGACTAGGTCTGTGTATATCAGCATTGTATTGAGACCACTTTTCCATTAATAGTCACTCCACTCTTGGCAAGCTTCGCCTCAAACAGCTCTTCTGCGCCGTCTTCTTCGTCGCCGACAACTTCTTTGTAGGCACTGACGACCGCTTTTCGCAGTTTCTTCACCTGAAACAGGACAGCGATGAGGTAGGTGTCGTTTTTTCCCTCAAAATAAAGGAATAGAAAGGGCTACTGTTGGACAAATAATAAAGGTGCCAGCAGAATTCGCTGGCTGCTTTTGTCTTAAAACTTCCTTTTATTTAATTATTTACCATTTTCTTGATCTCCGTCGAAACTGAAGCGGTCATCGACGCCCTACTCAGTACATCAGAGTCCTTCGAGAGCTGTACAGTGGATTCACGACCAAGATCTCACCATTCTACAACGACGTCGTCATCGACGTAAGGAGAGGGGTTCGGCAGGGGGATACCATATCCCCGAACCTCTTCAGCGCCACCCTCGAAAACATCATGCGCGAACTAGAATGGGAGCACACGGCAGTGAAGGTCGACGGCCGACAACTACATCATCTTCGCTTCGCTGACGACATCGTGCTCATAACACCGAGCATCACTCAGGCGGAGCGAATGCTGGCCGACTTCGATCGTGTATGTGGAAGCGTTGGACTGCAGCTGAATCTTACGAAGACGATGTTCATGAAGAACGGACGAGTCTCTGATGCCCCATTCTCGCTCAACGGAATGAACATCTCCGAATGCTCCAGCTATGTGTATCTGGGTCGCGAAATCAATATGGCCAACGACCTAGCGCCAGAGCTGAGCAGGAGGAAACGAGCGGCTTGGGGAGCTTTCAAGAGCGTCGAAGAAGTCGCGAAGAAGACGAAGAACGTCCAATTCCGTGCCCACCTATTCGACTCCACTGTTCTTCCTGCCCTAACTTACGCCTCAGAGACCTGGGCTATACGAAAGCAGGATGAACACGCGATCAGCGTCGCGCAGCGTGGAATCGAGAGGACGATGCTCGGAGTGACACGACTCACGCAAGTGAGAGAAGGCCTCCGGAGTTCCGAGCTTCGCCGACGTTCGAAGATCAGAGACGCTGTCGCGTGGGCCAAGTTGTCGAAAATTAGGTGAATGCGATTCGCAGACACCCGCTGGACGAGAGCCATCACCGCCTGGATTCCGCGGGATGTCAAGAGAACACCGGGACGCTCACCAACGCGTTGGTCGGACTTCTTCGTGGAACCCCTGAACGACCGATATGACGCTCTTCGTGCCCCTCGAGTGAGGAGGATCCATTGGAGCACTCTGGCACGTGAGAGGGACGAATGGAGACGCTGCTGGCGTCCGCTCGAGCAGCTCGATGATCAACGGGACGACAGGTGATACAGGTGAAATCGGATACCTTTAGAAATGAATTGGTCATTTTGGAAACCTAAGACACATCCAAAGTTTAAAAAGGAATTAGTCAATAGTCTGATAAGGTCTAATTACCTTTTTTAAACAAAATTTTTATTGAAGAGGGAAGAAAAAGAAGAAAAAAATGACCACACTGTTCGAATAGACACAAAAATCCATGTTAATTGACGTTATAAAATTGCAAAATTTTTAGCTTTACTAAGGTGCTGGAGAGCAAAGAATTTGATGTCACCATACTAACCAGGAAACAGTTCCAAGGTGTGAGAACCGTGAAAATGAACACCGCTGCAAGAATTTCCACCTTTTCTGCTGCCTCTTTGAACCACCGAGTTAGAGGCCCCGATAGTTTACTATGGAATCGCACAGTCGCGCAAGGCAATACCTTCCAAACATCAAATATGCAGAAAAAAGCAAAAATACTCTAAGGTAAGGAATCGAACACCTGACCCCACGTTATGAAGCGGCATTTTTGCTTTTATTTTGCGTATTTAATATCTGGCAGGCGTTGCCTTGTAGGACTGTGCGATTCCATAGCGAACTTTCATAACTCGGCAGGTTCCAGAGCTTCGTTAAAGTGGAGATTCTTGCTGTGGTATTCAGTTTCGTTCAAATAAAGACCCTGTCAGGTAAGTATTTAAGGAACAAACGAATGCCATAGTGACAACATACATCAAAATACCCAATGTGATCCTACTAATATAAAAGCGTTAGTCCGTCTGTGTGTGTGTGTGTGTGTGTGTGTGTGTGTGTGTGTGTGTGTGTGTGTGTGTGTGTGTGTGTGTGTGTGTGTGTGTGTGTGTGTGTGTGTGTGTGTGTGTGTGTGTGTGTGTGTGTGTGTGTGTGTGTGTGTGTGTGTGTGTGTGTGTGTGTGTGTGTGTGTGTGTGTGTGTGTGTGTGTGTGTGTGTGTGTGTGTGTGTGTGTGTGTGTGTGTGTGTGTGTGTGTGTGTGTGTGTGTGTGTGTGTGTGTGTGTGTGTGTGTGTGTGTGTGTGTGTGTGTGTGTGTGTGTGTGTGTGTGTGTGTGTGTGTGTGTGTGTGTGTGTGTGTGTGTGTGTGTGTGTGTGTGTGTGTGTGTGTGTGTGTGTGTGTGTGTGTGTGTGTGTGTGTGTGTGTGTGTGTGTGTGTGTGTGTGTGTGTGTGTGTGTGTGTGTGTGTGTGTGTGTGTGTGTGTGTGTGTGTGTGTGTGTGTGTGTGTGTGTGTGTGTGTGTGTGTGTGTGTGTGTGTGTGTGTGTGTGTGTGTGTGTGTGTGTGTGTGTGTGTGTGTGTGTGTGTGTGTGTGTGTGTGTGTGTGTGTGTGTGTGTGTGTGTGTGTGTGTGTGTGTGTGTGTGTGTGTGTGTGTGTGTGTGTGTGTGTGTGTGTGTGTGTGTGTGTGTGTGTGTGTGTGTGTGTGTGTGTGTGTGTGTGTGTGTGTGTGTGTGTGTGTGTGTGTGTGTGTGTGTGTGTGTGTGTGTGTGTGTGTGTGTGTGTGTGTGTGTGTGTGTGTGTGTGTGTGTGTGTGTGTGTGTGTGTGTGTGTGTGTGTGTGTGTGTGTGTGTGTGTGTGTGTGTGTGTGTGTGTGTGTGTGTGTGTGTGTGTGTGTGTGTGTGTGTGTGTGTGTGTGTGTGTGTGTGTGTGTGTGTGTGTGTGTGTGTGTGTGTGTGTGTGTGTGTGTGTGTGTGTGTGTGTGTGTGTGTGTGTGTGTGTGTGTGTGTGTGTGTGTGTGTGTGTGTGTGTGTGTGTGTGTGTGTGTGTGTGTGTGTGTGTGTGTGTGTGTGTGTGTGTGTGTGTGTGTGTGTGTGTGTGTGTGTGTGTGTGTGTGTGTGTGTGTGTGTGTGTGTGTGTGTGTGTGTGTGTGTGTGTGTGTGTGTGTGTGTGTGTGTGTGTGTGTGTGTGTGTGTGTGTGTGTGTGTGTGTGTGTGTGTGTGTGTGTGTGTGTGTGTGTGTGTGTGTGTGTGTGTGTGTGTGTGTGTGTGTGTGTGTGTGTGTGTGTGTGTGTGTGTGTGTGTGTGTGTGTGTGTGTGTGTGTGTGTGTGTGTGTGTGTGTGTGTGTGTGTGTGTGTGTGTGTGTGTGTGTGTGTGTGTGTGTGTGTGTGTGTGTGTGTGTGTGTGTGTGTGTGTGTGTGTGTGTGTGTGTGTGTGTGTGTGTGTGTGTGTGTGTGTGTGTGTGTGTGTGTGTGTGTGTGTGTGTGTGTGTGTGTGTGTGTGTGTGTGTGTGTGTGTGTGTGTGTGTGTGTGTGTGTGTGTGTGTGTGTGTGTGTGTGTGTGTGTGTGTGTGTGTGTGTGTGTGTGTGTGTGTGTGTGTGTGTGTGTGTGTGTGTGTGTGTGTGTGTGTGTGTGTGTGTGTGTGTGTGTGTGTGTGTGTGTGTGTGTGTGTGTGTGTGTCACAAACCTGTGTAAACTTGCAAAACGTGTTGAACATGTAAAGGAGACTAGCGTGCGCACGGCAAACCTGTGTGAGCCTTTAAAACGTGTTGAACCTGCAAAGGAGACGAGTGTTCAGCCATAGTTAACCTGATCACATTTCGTCGTGTTAAGCCATAACAATGACGCGCAGGTATCGGCGGCACAAAACTTCGGCCCTGGGGGTAATCGAGGTCGCTGAACACGAATCTGAAGTCGACCAATCGATATCGATCGATATTATCGATTTTTTGAGGATGGCGCTCAAGTGGCGCGAAACTTCGGCCCTGGGGGTAATCGAGGTCGCTGAACAAGAATCTGAAGTCGACCAATCGATCCATCTCGATTATCATAAAGGTCAGGAAGGCCTAGGGAAGAAACCCGTATCGGCCATGGCGTCCTATTCTCGGGGTTTGGTGGCAAAGCCCCCAACCAGTCGTAGGCGGTCGCTAGGCCGACGAACGACTGGTATCGTATAATAGAGCACGGTAAGCACACTTTATATGGGGAGGAGATGGAGACCAGTTGTGACTCACCGTTTGTTTGTAAGTGAAAAAATCCATAATTATTTTCTACGAAGTTATGTTAAATCAAAAAGGCGCGTGTAGCGCAGTCGGAGAACGCGCCGGCTGTCATGTGCACTCGATACCAGGTTCCTGGTTCGAATTTCCCGCCCAGGCCAACCAAGCCTTCCATCCCTCCGTGGTCGGTGAATTGGTACCAGACTTGTCTGGGAAGGATAGAGCGCTGAATTGTTCATCGGCTGGCCACCGTAAGTCATTATATGGTCAAATACACATTCAAATCCCCTCCACGAAATCCCGTAGAAGTAGAATGCGTGGCGCATCCCAAAAGGGATTGAGCAACGCCGTCCTTTATCCTTATTCTTTTATTTTAAATTTAGTGGACTTTCGTATTCAAATTCAAACAAATACTTTGAACAAATTGTTGGAAAAAAGAGAAAAGCTATTTTGAAAAGTAATTCAGATAAAATCTGGTACATGTCGCGTAGGTTGGCAGCATTGGTAGGTGGGAGTGCGCCAGCCAATAATAATCAAACAGAGCACAGTTCGAACACATCCCAGACCACCAAGGTACCGACTGAATACGCCCTCTCTGAACGGCATGCCCATTCAATGCGGTCTGATTGGCTTAGGCGTTTCCACCGACCAATGCTGCTCACCTACGCGACATATACCTAAAATCTTATAATACAATAGAGATAGATAAAAAAGGTGGACGAAGTGTTTTAAAAACATTTAGTAAACAAATAATAACAACGGATAATACGATACCCAATGAAATCGATTTATTCAAAAAATTAATTCGTTCATTTGTCCTATGGCTCGAAAAATCCAGAAATCGATTTTTCGTTCGATCGAGTGTTCAAAAATTGAAAAGTCCGTTTATTTGATCGTTCGCCTGCTCAAGGTAACTATTCGTTAGATTGTAAGATTGTTCAGAAATTCAAAAAGAGGCTCAATTTTTCGTGCGATTTAACTCATTGAAAACTGGAAAAAACTAATAATTCGCTCGTCTGAATTTTTTAATCGATTTTTTCGATCGCTCGACTATTCGAAACTTTAAAATCGATTTTGTTCGATTGTCCGAGAAGAAATCGAAATATTAGGTTGTAACGAATTAAATGGCACTGGCTCGCGCCATTTTTTGGCGCGTCTTTACGCGTTTGATCAAGAACGAACCGTAACATGTGGCATATCATTTAGAAGCGCAAACTTTGCTCTTCCGGCGAGTACCAAATTTTCTATGTAAAAGTGGGAAAACTTTAGAGTTTTATTGACTTTTTTGCAGATGGACAAAAGGGTAATCCGAGGCATTTACTTGTATGAATTCGAGCTGGGCACTACAGCTAAGGAGGCGGACGAGAAGATCAACGCCGCATTCGGTCAAGGATGTTCCACAATTCGGACGGCGTATCGTTGGTATCAGAAGTTCCGGAATGGAGATGAGAGCTTGGAAGAACACGAAGGTCGTGGGAGGCATAGTGATGTTGATGAGGACAAGCTGAGGGATGTGGTAGAGGAGGATCCACACAAAGGTACCAGGGAGATAGCGAAGGTTCTTGGCGTCAGTCACAACACAGCTGCCCGGCATCTGAAGGAAATTGGAAAGACCAAAAAGCTGGAAAGATGGGTGCCTCACGAGCAGTCTGAGGAGCAAAGAAACCGACGATATGAGATCTCGTCCGCACTGCTTCTACGGAACGAAACGGACCCATTCCTTGACCGCATCGTAACCTGTGACGAGAAACGGATAATGTACGACAACAGGCGACGATCGGCACAGTGGGTGGACAGCGATGAGAGCCCCAAGGTTTTTGCGAAGCCGGAATTGCACCAAAAGAAAGTAATGGTGACAGTATGGTGGTGTTCGCTGGGAATTATTCACCACAGCTTCCTCCCTCCCGGTGAGTCCATCACGGCAGAGAAGTACTGCATTGAAATTGAAGAAATGATGAAAAAGTTGAAGGATATCCGGCCGGCCTTGGTAAACCGAAGGCGAGTTCTCCTTCTGCACGACAATGCTCGCCCCCATGTAACACGAATGACGTTGTAGAAATTGAATGAGCTGAGCATTGAAACTCTACCACATCCTCCGTTTTCTCCCGACCTCTCCCCAACAGACTACCACTTCTTCAAGCATCTTGGCGACTTCTTGGTAGGGAAAATATTCAAATACCAACAGGATGCCGAAAGTGCCTTCGAAGATTCCGTCAATTCCAGAACTTCTGATTTTTATGCTACTGGGATAAAAAGCATGTGTCACGTTGGCAAAGATGTGTAGAATCAGAGGGTTTTTATTTCGATTAATAAACTTGCCTACAAGCCGAGATATTAACTGTTTAAATTTACAGTGGTTCAGTGCCATTTATTTCGTTACAGCCTAATAGTCAACACTGGGTTAGAACCATGGATAACATACCTTCATTTCCCCGCCGGCTTCTCGCAATTTTCTCTTTATTGTCGCTTTCCATTTGAAATCGGCGCCTGTTCCCTTATTCTGAAGGAGCAGTAATTCATTTTCCATGCTACTTGATTCCACCTAACACTATTCAAACCAGGAAAACTGACATTACTGGAAGCCATGAAAAGTTACCTCATTATTATTGCATTCAGCAGTTCCATTTGTGACAGCTCCTTTTTCAACCTCAGCTGGTGGAGCGACTTTCTCCACCTAAACGTATAAGGTTAGGTAACCTTATAAGGCATTGTGGGACAAATCCCAAATCTACCTCCTCAGTGGCTTTCTTCGATTCCTCCTCCTTCTTCAGCTTTTCAGCCTCGTCTGCAATCGCCTTCCATGCCAATTTACAGAGAGAGACATCTCGAATACGACAGGAATTCGTGAGGAAATTGATAAACTTCGCCTCCTGAAGAACACCGCTGTTGCTCCATAGAATACACGGAATATCGAAAACGAAGTCGATCCAAAAACTTACCTTCCGCGGAATATTGCTATACCCTTGAATGTTTTCCAATAAGGACTTTAACCGGGGCTCTTTGACGAACTTAATGGCGCGCTCTACCTGCTCACACCAAGCATTCTGCTTCATTTCACCCTGAACAAGCAAAAATTCAACTGTTAAGTTTACTTCAACTGATGAGTTAGATCAACCATTCTCCTACTCACCTTTGCTTCTTTCTCGACATAGTTCTTCGATCCATACTTCTGATTTTCCGTCATGCACTTCACATGCTGTTGATAGGTCTGCGGACTAAATATAGAAAAAATAGAAATATATCATTCTAAAAGCATCCTAAAGGCATACCAAAAGTGAATTAATGGGTAAGTATGTGGTCAAAGTATACTACATCCGCGGTTTTTTCTCTTCAGTGGCCTTTGACCAGTCAATGTTGTTTTTACTGATCTACTTTTGAGGAGACCATGCTAGTAATCAGAGCCGAGCTAATCAACAAATTGCTGCAGCTGACGGAGGAGAATGGCCAATTTCGTAGTCTATCACCTTCCTCGGCTTAGAAGTTACATTACTGAACCACTCTGGCACACAACATGGACGGATGGTTGGAATCAATCCTGGCATTTTGACTATCAATTCAAAACCAAGCCAGAAACTGTGAAGCACACGTCGAACAAAACGATTGGTACAACAACGAATCTGCACCTTTAAGTAGGGCCTTCTTTATGTAACACGATTCTGGAAAACACACTCCCGAATTGTTACCGTATATCGATTAGCGATGGAGCGCGGAAATTGGGCGCTGGGGTCTCTTGTATGTTCTTCTACGCCCGCGATGGCACTGACGGCAGGCGGCTCAGGCGCAGTGGATAGGGGCTTTGCTTCATGCGAGGGAGGCCGCGGGCTCAGTTCTCCTGTGGTGCGACATTCTTCGCATTTCAACTGACCTGTTGAAATTTGAGGGTTTTGAAGTCTACACAATTTTTAGGTGTTTTCTGCACATTTTTTCCAGCTGTATGTGAACCCAGTTGCAAACTCCCACTGAGCAGCGAAAACAGTTTCACACGAACAGCTTGGATCCACCATACCCTGGAGTTCCTTCCGTTGCCTAGTTCTGCAAACAAATAACCATTTCCTAACTAAACGCCCACAGATTAAGTCGAATTGTGGAAACAACAGCAGTAAAACGCTTCACCAGGTAAGCCATGTCGAATAAATGACGAAATGTCGGCGGGGAGAGGGGGCCTAAAGGCCCCAACACACTTCTGCGGCAACGCCGCTTGCCGCTATGGTTAAGGATGGGACAGGGATGCCGGCGGCGAGCTCTGCGTCCCTGCCCTATGGTTAAGGATAGGGCAGCGGCAGCGCCGCAGAACTGTGTGGGGGCCTTAAAGGTCTGTTCATACTTCGCGACAGCAGCGACAAGAGCGACAGGAGCGACAAAAGCGCAGCGCGCCGAAATATGAACAGGCGACAGCAGCGACTGGAGCGACAGCGCCGGCGCTCGAGTATGAACACTTTTCGGCGGCGCGCGTTCGGTTTTTATCGATATGAATGTTTTGCACGGGCGACGAGTCGCTCTTATCGCGAAGTATGAACAGGTTCTAAGGAGCAGGGCGCCCGAAAATTTCCTCGCTCCATCGCTAACTGGTATACGGTAACCATTCGGGGTGTGCCCGTCAGAATCATGCTAGTCTTTTTATGACATCTTCTACAGTACATGGAACAGCCAAACAACCAGAATTACAACGCGTTTCATCTTCAAATAAGACTGAATCGACTTCCACATCATGATATTGTAATGAGCACCACAATGACAAACGACTCACTTCCCTGCCTCATTCTACTACGGTTTTTGAGATCCTTCAGCACCGCGCTAATCAAGGCAATATCATACTTACAATGACTAAATTTAGTGCCCTATGAATGCCTTTTGCATCAGGAAATGGCGTATGAAATCCACTAAGCTCAAGAGAGCCATGGTAAAGTACTTACGTGAAGCAGACTTGGCAATCGATGCAGCTGTAGCTTTGCGACCGACACTTGTACGTGTGCTTCTCGACCTGGAACACATCGTTCAAAGGGATACAGAAAAAAGCAGAACCTAGCACGAGGACTTTTGCCTATGATGAAGTCTAAAACCATGGAAAGAATCCAGTCATCTCTCAAAAAGGTGTTGTCGCAATATACCTTCAGTTAGCGTTCTAATACCTAGGTAAACTCCATAGTTGGAACACTCAAAATAGCCTCAGATCTGCGTAAACTAAAGGAAACTAAAAGGATAAAGGCCAGCATTAATCAGCCCTTTTCTGGTATGTGCTAGGCATTCTACTTTTATAGGATATCGTTGAAACAAACTGAATGTGTATTTGGCCTCGACAGTGAGCTTTGCTAGAGAACCGACACACAATCTGATTATATTCTTCCCAGACAATCCTGGCATCAATTCAACGACCTCGAAGAGATGGGAGACTTGTTTGACCATAGCGGGGCCCGAATCTTGGAAGGATTCGGACTACGCTCGAGAATCAGTACCTTATCGACAGCACAAGACGCGCCCACAGAAAAGAACTATCAGAACTAACACTCACTTAATCACAACTATTCTAGGACAACTTAAAAGCCTCCACGATTTACTTGCGCGATTTATGCGTTTGTAAAGTCTCCATATCTTTTTTTCCACATCCCCTTATTGTTTCTGCTTACCTTTCCTACTTTCGTTCTTCTTCTTTCTCTTCTTTTTCCTCATTTTTTCCTTTAAAACCAATTTAATTGTTCTGCCTCTCTCTTTACAGTGTTTTTCTTTCGAATTGGCAATAAATAAATAAACTAAAACTAGGAAAAGGCAATTTGGAACGGAATCCTGAACTTTTACTTTAGAAAAAAATTAGAGCAACAGAGGAGGAGAGTGGGGCTAACTTCACAATATCCATAGATTTTTAACAAAAACTCTAAAACGAAAATGTTTAAAATGTTTAACGCAGCTGCGTGCATATTATAATTAATTTTTTATTTTATATACGAAAATCCAAAATCTGGAGCAGAGAAACAAACTAATAAGAGACCCTAACGAAGGCAGGAATAAGTATAAAAAAAAACAAAGTGATGAACAGAAAACGACAAACTCTCAAGACACACCCTGAAGATATTGGACGACAAGTCTTTTGCACTCATGCAGTGAGTTTGGTTGGTGATGTGTGTTTTTATGGCAACTTCAAAAATCCCGTGCCAACGCTACAAGTAAAGAATGCTGATCATATACTGTTCTTTTGGCATATTAATATAACTGAAGGACATCTAGGTTTGCTGAGGTTAGAGTGAAGCTACCAGTCATAGTTAATATGAATGTAGCAGGTCTGAACCCTCGTTCTAGACCTACTACATGGCTGAAATTCCCTGGAAGAATCCCTGGATGCAGACGTGATTTTCACCCTCGCCTACTGAATGAATCGAATCGCCTTTAGATTTAGCAAAGACCTTCTCCGCTCCAACCAAACAGATGGTTCACAGAGGAATTTCCCAAAAGATCAGGACCTTTCTGCACACATTTCCCGAATAGCTTTGATAACAAACAGAAACGACAGAGCTTGATTTCTCAGCACGAAGAGGCTAAATTAGGATATGTTCATAGTCCGCGACATCAACGTTAAGTGACCCTTGGTTTGGCTGCTGTTATGGAGTATGAGCGGGTACCCACGTCAAAACCCTCAGTGATCAGTGCAAATATCTTCAGAATACCTTCCTGTCATCCTATTTTTTGCTGGTTAAAGGCGTGCGTAGTAATGCATACTCGAACATTCGCTCTCGAGGGGCTGCACAACCACTTGCTATTGGGGTGAAAACCTGTTTCTATGTATATACATGTATACACATATGTATATACATGTATATACATATGTATATACATGTGTATACATAGTATATACTAATCGCACAGGAGCCTCACCTGGTCAATCGGCGCAGCAAGCCACACTCACTGCAACAGGTTCTCGACCCAATAGCAAGTGGTTGTGCGGCCCGTCGAAAGCGAATATCCGAGTATGAAGGAGGCGCTGGGCATCGCTTGTAGACGATTTCAGGTTCCTCGACGAGCCTGGTACGACTTTACCGACTTCTGGGAGAGGGAATACTTAGCTGACCAGGGTGAGGATTTCCCGCCCAGGCCAAACAACCTTTTCCTCTCTCCGGAATTGGTAAACTCGTATAGGACTCGTCTGGGAAGGATAAAACACTGACTTTTCCATAGGCTGGCTATCGCAGGTCATTGTATTGGCCAAACACACACTTCCGAAGTACATTGCATGGCGCATCCCAAAAGGGACTTTGTAGCACCGTCCCTTATCCTTTAGAGAGTCTGTTCAATGTTTTAGCTTACCTTAAGCTTAAGGGGGAATACCTTAAGGGTTTTAAACGAACAACAGTATCAGGAATAGAAAGGCTGACCAGTAGATGTACTGATCAACAGTAGGGCAGTGGGAGGTCCTAAAGCAAGGCCAAGCATACCTATCCATGTTAAACCTGATGAGAACTTAGCCTGCAGCCGCTGATCGGATTTTTAACAAACTTCTAGCCCTCCTCCGCTCCTTAAACAA
Organism: Heligmosomoides polygyrus bakeri; assembly: GCA_947359475.1. Lineage (NCBI taxonomy): Eukaryota > Metazoa > Nematoda > Chromadorea > Rhabditida > Heligmosomidae > Heligmosomoides > Heligmosomoides polygyrus. The sequence continues at coordinate 1,221,537 of OX375867.1, forward strand.
CCAAAGCTCTATAGTACAGTGTTTTACAAACCTGATTCTTCTTCAGAGATTCGTTACACAGGTCGCAGGAGAAGAAGACCATCTTAACAGCCAGAATTGGCAACGATTAGAACCTTTCAGAAGTTAGAGTATTCAGGTGAGGACAAAACACCCCAGTAGAACAAACACTTCGACATAATTCCAAACTTTTATCATCTCAAGTATAGCAATTTCATCAGAATTAATAAAAAGTCATCGTTCAAGATATTACCCATTCATGTGAACAAATGGAAGCTTTAACCCATTTCAGCAAGATAAACCGGAAGAGAACACAAAACAGCGCTCTTAAAACACAACAATTCCCACGTACAAGGAAACGAACAACAACGCAAACGGATCGATACATATAACTGAACTATTCTATCACAGTTCGAAGTGAGACTAACAGCAACATACCGGCAAACAGGAGAACATCACGTTCATCCTACAGGTACATGGATAATTATGCGAAGAAAATACAAAATATAACCTCTGTCAACATAACTTACGGAATGTGAGGAGAGTAAGTGCTCAATCTGCCCAAATTATCACTCCAAGGGTCAAGACAAGCAATTGTACTACGATTCGAAGAGGATCAGTGAAGGCCGTAACCAACCTTAACTTGGAGAAAAACGAAGTTTTAAAAGCAACAGCAGGGTGTTTTTGTCTGAACATCTGAATAAATCAGTAACCTCAATCTCTTCAAGACTGCAGAGCCATAAATACCACATTATTGGAGGTGTTTTTTCGGACTGTATGTCCTTCTGGAGGCCTAAAAATGACACCAAAGAAGATGGAAAACCGATGAAAAAAGATGGAAAACCGATGGTTAGGAACCTTTTAAGGGACCAGAATTCACATCCGGTAAGGGCTTGCTCATAGCATGAACTTCGTTCAGTCAACTGTACTATGCCTTAGGGGAGCACTGCCATCAACTTCATTACTGATGACCTGACGTTTCAGCGTCGATGCTTTTCTTCAGAGCTTGGAAAGATAGGAAATAGTTGAGAAAGTATTTCCCAAATGCCATTCTATTCAAAAGTATACTGCTCTTTAGGAAAATAACGACCAATTTTGGTATCCCAGATAGAAATAACCCTGAAGATGAATGCTATTGGACCACCACGCACCCGTAGTCAGAAGGAATCGTGGGTGGATGAGCTTCCATCAGGGCAGGGGCCACCCGTCTTAAGTACCCCGGGAGTCAGATCAGGCCTGAAGGCCTCAATCGAAATCTCAAGAGCTCAATGAAAGGTGCCAGCTGTTGAACGACCGCGATGCTCTCTTTCATGCGAATGACCAGTGGATTTTTCGCTGCGGTCCAAAGTGTCCCGCCGAAATACCATTCTCACGCGTCCGGATCAAGATGGGGCCCTGCTCCATAAGGACATGACGATTCAAGTTTCCGTCTCTTCGGAATGAACCACATCGAGGCGCCAATCGCAGAGAAGAACACATTGCGGTTACTCAGAAGCTGTCAACCTTCAAGGAACTCTTAGAGATTCTATGCACTTGATCTGATCTTCGGCGTACTTAAAATGGGTGGTTCCAAGGGCATAAGCTTATTTACTCACGATTCTTTTTGGCTACAGGTATCTGACGATCCAACGGCATCTAATACAGGGTAAGTTGTGCCTTGGATAACAAATTGTCGCTTTTCTCAAGAAGCAGTACTCTGTTGGATAAAGTGGTGTTTGAGGATTACTTTCACGAAAATTTCCCACCTCTCAAGGCTCTGAAGAAAGCATCGACGGTGAAACATCAACAGTGATGAAGTTGATGGTAATCTTGCCCGACAGCTGGACCTAACCTATCTTTTAGATCACTATGTGGACGTAGTAGTTGTTGAAGGCCAAATTTTGAGAAGCCTGTTCACATTTGGCAAGAACCATATTTTATTCAGAGGACCATCATTTTTGAGGAACCAAAATTTCCCTTCAGCAACGGCTTATTTCTACTTGACAGATTACTCACACAAAAGTCGGTTAGTAACCAAGCATGAAAGGGTTTGAAAAAGATTTACTGCTCGGTTTGAAACCCTGCCGTGTCTCAAACACTAAGCTGGTTATAGCCGACCATGAAAGGGTTTGGAATCGAGCACGAAAGGCGGCCACGCCCCCCGCAGCTCGTGTTGCTATTGCGCAATGCTGCGGGGGCGTGGCCGCCTTTCGTGCTCGATTCCAAACCCTTTCATGGTCGGTTACTGGTTTCATGGTCAGGGTTTCAAACCGAGCAGTAAATCCGTTTCAAACTCTTTCGTGCTCGGTTACTAACCGACTTTTGTCTGAGTATGAAAGTCGCCGGGCGTGATACTCCCGCACGAGTCGTCGTGTCGCTTGCAAAGTATGTACGATCCTAACAGACTGAAATTAATGTAAGAACATTGCCCGAGACCCAGAAACATTCGAAATTTTTGGACTATTTGAGTTATAGTCCTCACTAAGTAACTTATAGAAGGATCTAGACTGAAGAACTACCTCGTAGAACAATGCAAAACTTCGAAGTGTACTTCAACAGTAAAGGAACTGACACTTGCCATTCCACGCATTACTACTGAAAGGCATGCAATGCAACAACGCTACGGCAGCAATTCACAAGCCACTCTAATACCCAATCCTCATGGTCGTCAAGAAGATGGACACTACACAGTTACTAGGCTCCTAGACCCCGCCCTCGCCCTAAATCCAACAACCAGTAAGCCCAGAAACGCGGTGTTAAGGGCAAAAACCTACGCATTCGTAGGTCACCGTCTCCTTCTTCCCCGCAGCTATGTGTCCTTCTCGATGACAGTGGGCAAGAGGCTGTAGCCGGCGGCTCCCACTCCGACCGTAGACGACAATATGACACTCTTCCCGTGGAAGTCGTAGTAGAGCGTTGAGTGAAAGGCGATATTGGACAGTACGATACAGTACTCAGCCAACGCGAACATCGTGTACACTCCTGGCTCACAATAGGTGTTATGCCGCCAGTAGAGATACATGGCTAAGACCATTGATATGATTGAGCCAGCACAGGCGAGGATTTTGTACTCGTAGGAGCGCTCTCCCTGAAAATAGATCACTGTCTACACCATTTTTACGTAGAAATAAACACTTTTTCAAAATTAAATTTGATATTTTTCAGAAGAAACTGGCTGCCACCAAACTAGACAACTATCAAATCAAATTGTACAATTTTCGGACCTATCCTAGTCGAGGGAGGAGGTGGTAACGTAACTAAAAATTATGTAGCAAATCAACTTGAGACTTACCGAGCTGCTCATACAGAACAACATAGGGCTAAATTAGAAAAATTCACGAAAAAAAACGAAAAAAATTACAATTGTTTTCACGGTGGTTGTAAGCAGGCAAAGTTATGTGCCGTCCTCACCATGTTAGATCCTGGTTATAACATGTTAGGCGGCAGATCTCTTGACAGCTCCTCAAGCCGCTCGCTTCCTCCTGCCCAGCTCCGGCGGTAGTTAGTTGGTCATGTTGACTTCGCGACCCAGATGCACGTCTGGAGTCTGGGGTATTCAAAGATGTTCGTTCCGCTGAGCGAGGATGAGGCATGAGAAACTCGTCCGTTCCCCATGAACATCGTCTTTGTAAGATTCAGCTGCAGTCCAACGTTCTCACATACACGGTCGCCTCACCACGTTAGATCCTGGTTATAACATGTCAGGCGGTGGTCAGCACGCGGCATGCCTCCATTGCATCACTCCTTGCCCACCGAGACGGTTGTAAAACCGCGGCGATTTAATTTTTTCTGTTTGTTAGTTCGCTTTTTGTTTCTTTTAGGTCTCATCTCGTTCTCTAGGATCGCTCGGTAAGTCTCAATTCATTTTGTTACAAACTTTTCAGTTATGTGCATCCACCCCCGACTAAGATAGATCCCAATTTTCAATTCATATTGGACTCTCTCCATCCGCCGGAACGAGCTTCAACATTAGAATAGAATTTCTTGTTTAAGGAACATTTAGTATTTCTTCTGAATTTTTGAAATTCACCTGCCTTTTTAAAATTTAAATAAGCAAGGAAATGAAATGTATTCAAGTTCCTTTCAAAGCGCAGGCAGATAGTAGCCATTTAGCGTATTAAAAGAAGAGATCACGCCATGCACTCGACTAGATCGTCGCGATTTTTATTGTTGATAGCAAAAATTCTGCGTGGAATAACAGAATTGCAAACCGTTCAGCAACAGCAGCTGTAACAACACACATATCCTCACATCGCTAAGCAAAGAAAATGTGTGAGACCAAAAGGTAAGTAGAATGCATGATGAGGAAGAGCAAAATGTCGTTGACCTACTGCACGTTAGACACCTCTAGCTGTTCATTATATGATTTGGACTCCATTTGTGCAAAATAGTAAATAAAAATGCGACCATAGCAGTTTTTGGCCTTCAAGAATTTTTATAAATATGTATGGTAGTTTTTCCGGCTATTAAATCAGACATGTGTCATAATCCTACTATATATAAAGCAGCAAGCGTGTGTCACTGTGTGTGTGTGTCACTGTGTGTGTCACACCGTCCGTCCGTCCCACTGAGTTGGGGCGCGGCAGCCGAACACGTCGGCGACCGTGCATGGCGAGCCGCAGACGTGCCGAACACGTCGGCGACCGCGCATGGCGAGCCGCAGACGTGCCGAACACGTCGGCGACCGCGCATGGCGAGCCGCAGACGTGCCGAACACGTCGGCGACCGCGCATGGCGAGCCGCAGACGTGCCGAACACGTCGGCGACCGCGCATGGCGAGCTGCAGACGTGCCGAACACGTCGGCGACCGCGCATGGCGAGCCGTAGACGTGCCGAGCACGTCGGCGACCGCGCATGGCGAGCCGTAGACGTGCCAAACACGTCGGCAACCATGCATGGCGAGCCGTAGACGTGCCAAACACGTCGGCAACCATGCATGGCGAGCCGTAGACGTGCCAAACACGTCGGCGACCGCGCATGGCGAGCCGCAGACGTGCCGAACACGTCGGCGACCGCGCATGGCGAGCCGTAGACGTGCCGAACACGTCGGCGACCGCGCATGGCGAGCCGTAGACGTGCCAAACACGTCGGCAACCATGCATGGCGAGCCGTAGACGTGCCTAACACGTCGGCGACCGTGCATGGCGAGCCGTAGACGTGCCGAGCACGTCGGCAACCGTGCATGGCGAGCCGGAGACGTGCCGAACACGTCGGCAACCGTGCCTGGCGATGCCGTAGACGTGCCAAACACGTCGGCAACCCTGCATGGCGTGCCGTAGACGTGCCGAACACGTCGGCGGCACGAAACTTCAGCCCTGGGGGTAATCGAGGTCGCTGAACACGAATCTGAAGTCGACCAATCGATATCGATCGATATTATCGATTTTTTGAGGATTTTGTTCAGGCGGCACGAAACTTCAGCCTTGGGGGTAATCGAGGTCGCTGAACACGAATCTGAAGTCGACCAATCGATATCGATCGATATTATCGATTTTTTGAGGATGGCGTTTAAGCGGCGCGAAACTTCGGCCCTGGGGGTAATCGAGGTCGCTGAACTCGAATTTGAAGTCGACCAATCGATATCGATCAATATTATCGATTTTTTGAGGATGACGCTCAAGTGGCGCGAAACTTTGGCCGTGGGGGTAATCGAGGTAGCTGAACTCGAATCTGAAGTCGACCAATCGATATCGATCGATATTATCGATTTTTTGAGGATGACGCTCAAGTGGCGCGAAACTTTGGCCGTGGGGGTAATCGAGGTCGCTGAACACGAATCTGAAGTCGACCAATCGATATCGATCGATATTATCGATTTTTTGAGGATGGCGTTTAAGTGGCGCGAAACTTTGGCCCTGGGGGTAATCGAGGTCGCTAAACTCGAATTTGAAGTCGACCAATCGATATCGATCGATATTATCGATTTTTTGAGGATGACGCTCAAGTGGCGCGAAACTTTGGCCGTGGGGGTAATCGAGGTCGCTGAACTCGAATTTGAAGTCGACCAATCGATATCGATCGATATTATCGATTTTTTGAGGATGGCGCTCAAGTGGCGCGAAACTTTGGCCCTGGGGGTAATCGAGGTCGCTGAACTCGAATTTGAAGACGACCAATCGATATCGATCGATATTATCGATTTTTTGAGGATGGCGTTCAAGCGGCGCGAAACTTTGGCCCTGGGGGTAATCGAGGTCGCTGAAGTCGAATTTGAAGTCGACCAATCGATATCGATCGATATTATCGATTTTTTGAGGATAGCGTTCAAGCGGCGCGAAACTTTGGTCCTGGGGGTAATCGAGGTCGCTGAACACGAATTTGAAGTCGGATCAATCGATATCGATCGATATTATCGATTTTTTGAGGATGGCGTTCAAGCGGCGCGAAACTTCGGCCCTGGGGGTAATCGAGGTCGCTGAACACGAATCTGAAGTTTGTTTTTGAGGTATGAAGGTCTAAAAGTTGGGAAAAGAAGATGGTCGGAGTGTTCTCTTCTCGGGGTTTGGGGGCGAAGCCCCCAACCAGTCGGAGGCGGCCGCTAGGCCGCTGAACGACTGGTTCAGAATAAAAAGTCATTTCGAAGATAAATTATGATTTGCAAAAAACCGGCCGCAATGGGAACCGAACCAACGACGTCGCTCCTGGCTAGGAGTAGCACTACCTCTGCGCCACCGCCGCAGCTGGCGGGCCCTCATTACAGAGCCCGATGACTCACCACTCTAGCGCCAGCTGTGTCGCACGGCTAGCCTACGGTGAGGCCACCCGATTCCGACAGGCAATAACTCGCTCAACAAATTCATTTTGCAATTTTGACATCCATATTCGTAATCAGCATTCCGAGCTCTTTCTAATGATCCCGGTCTCAACTTGAAGTTCCATGGTAGGTCGAAACCCTTCCTTAGTTGGAAGAGTGACCAGTTTAACTTGAAAAGTGTTCAATTTGACGTGAAAATTGTATACCTGCTTGAACACATTAGTTTAAGCCTGGAGCGGCTGATATAGAGGCTATAAGTTGTTACAGGATGTTTTGTTACGATCAAAACTCTTGCGCCAGGTGGGACTCGAACCCGCATCTTCTGCTTTCCGGGCAGCGATGTTCGCCTTACACCACCGGCGCTGTTTGACCGCACGTAACATCCGCGATTTCCTCGAGGTCCGTCAGCACCCACCCGTGATACGGGGTTGGGCCGGCCGCTGATATCAGCATGGAACCGGTTAAGCTGAGGACCTTACTAGTAACAATGCTTGAACACATTAGTTTAAGCCTGGAGCGGCTGATATAGAGGCTATAAGTTGTTACAGGATGTTTTGTTACGATCAAAACTCTTGCGCCAGGCGGGACTCGAACTCCCCCCCCCCTCGAGGTCCTCAGCTTAACCGGTTCCATGCTGATATCAGCGGCCGGCCCAACCCCGTATCACGGGTGGGTGCTGACGGACCTCGAGGATATCGCGGATGTTACGTGTATACCTGCTGTTGCTCAAGGAGAAAAATAGCCACTCACCAACGTTGTCGCCCTCCTCCGCCCTGAGTAGTGGAATAACGACGTGCTTAGCAACATATACGTTGTTGCCGTCATAGCGAATCCAATGAAGCACAGTTTGTGAAGCACTGAAATCATCCGCTCATAGAATTTCAAGGAGTACATAGAAGGTTCAAGTATCCTTACCATGACTTTCAACTGAAGAGATCGCTGTTAATCCCAACAGGAACATGTTCTCCATCACATTCAATGCGCATGCGAGATGACATAGAAGTCTAAACGAACGTGCTCCCGAAAGAGGTCTCAGCGGCGAGAACAGAAGATAGTTCCTAAAAACAAGTGTATCGCAATAGGAAGCAATGGCAGAAAGGTCCGCAAACTACAAGCAGAGTCAAACAACAAAAAAACGAAAAATAGGTCTGCAGACGGGGTCATAGTAAATGGTAAACAATAAAGGACGGTATAAATCAATCTCTTTGCGAGATGCCCATGCATTTTGCTTCCACGATATGGCGTGGGGACAGGATGAATGCGTATTTTGCCTAAGCAGTAACTTGTGGTGACCAGCCGATGACCAATTTCATGTTTCTCCTGTCAATTCCGCCACCAATTCACCGGTAGTACTCAGGCTTGGTTGGCCTAGACGGTAATTGAACCCTAATTCTTAATTTGCAGGGTTCTTGCCGTTTCCGCGCAACTCGCGACCTAGACTATCCCTACACTATAGAACAGCAAAAACCAGAGATTCAAATAGGAAAAAGGTCAGCACAAAGTAGCTTCAGAGGGACGGGGGGCGTTAGATACCATTTTAACGTCGAATTGGGCACCTTTCGAACCAAATTTGGCATTTTTCGAATGAAACTAGACACTTTTCACGTCAAACTGGACACTTTTCACGTCAAACTGGACACTCTTCTAAGCTGGCCTATGAACTTTGAAATCAAATTGAACGTCTTGTAAATTGAGACGAGCTTCTTGCAGGTTAAACTACGGACTCCTCAAGACGGTTAGAATATTTTTTGTTCAAGGAAAACTCGGAATAACTTTTTTAACTTTTTTACTTTAGCTTCCGAATGAGTGAGATCATTTCATAAAATTTTTATTTTTTTAAGAAAAAATAAAAAATTAAATTTTGTGTGAAGGAACAAGGCCGCAATCATGTCCTGCATCATCAGACTGAATCGCGCCATACAGTCAGGAAGTTCAACGCAACGTTTATTTGATCGACAGTGTAAATACTGCTTACATGCAGTAAGAAAGTGAGGATATATGTGTTTGTTTACAAATGTTTCTGCTTCACCGCTTGCAGGTGTGACACTGCATGCAAACGTCAATTTTGCTATCAATCGAACGAAAATCGCAAAGTTTTGGACGGGGGCATGGCGCAATTTCTGTTTTCGCAATATAAAATGGCCGCCTTCCTTTTCTTCAAAACAAGCCTTAATTCATTGTTTTTCCTCAAAAAACAAAATTTTTATAAAATTTCAAACTATGCGTTCTCTTATTGGGAAGTAAAATAAAACTTCAAAGAAAGTTATGCTAAAAAATTTCTTGAACGAAAAATTATTCTAACCATCTTGGAGGGTCTTTAGTTTAACCTGTAAGAAGCTCGTCTCAAATTAGAAGACGTTTAATTTGGAATTCCAAGTTCATAGGCCAGCTTAGAATACTGCACAATTTGACATGAAAAGTGCCCCAGTTTGATTTGAAAAATGTCCAATTCGACGTGAAAATGTTATATATTCAGTGGTCATGCAACTTGTCAAAAGGCAAATAAATAAACATTTATTTATTTATTGGTACGTGTATGGAAACACGCAACAAAAGAAACACGATTAGCGGTAAAACATAGTGATAATAAATGCAAACATGTTTTTTTTTTCAAAAGCGTCAAGAATTCAGTCCTAAAATCCTTTGAGTAAAAAAGGCGGCGCGAACACAACTTTTGGCCATAGCATAATGAATTTTAGCTGTGCAACCCCTTGTGGTAGAATGGTGGACAGTGTAGGGCTGACTAGCTGGAAGCGCAACCCTTCCAGTCATCATCTTGAAAACCACAAATAAATCGTTTCGCTTCCTGCGAATAGCAAGAATTTTTTATTACTATCAGGCGCTAATGTCCCCTCAGAAGTGATCCAGCGCGCGCCAGAGCGGGAGTACAGCATCAGCTGAGAATTAGCTAACCCCCAGCTTGGTATACAGGGTGTCTCAAAAAATGTATACACTTTTAAAAGGTGATAACTTTGATCACAGTAATGGAACTGAAAAAGATGAGAGCTCATATGAAAGCTTGAAAAAATAGAAATTTTCTGACATATGAGCGGCATGGAATGCGCCATGCACTCGTCTGAAATTTTCCATTTTACACTCGATTGATTGTGTCTCGCTTGAATACATATTGTAATTTCGTCACGAAGTAGCCGTTTCGATTGATTTGTGCTTCTTTTAAGGTTCAAAACTTGAAAACACAATAAAGCCGACGAAAAATGCGGGCTGTCTTTAATAAATGCTGGTACTGTTTGAAGGGTTCTAACATTGGTGGTAGTGAAGCCCTTTGAAGATGTTTGAGACTCGTATGAAACCACAGGGTAACGAAATTTCTGCAACGTGTAAATAGGCAAGATTGCGCCATGCCCCCGTCTAAAACTTTCCATTTCAGACTCGATTGATTCTGCATGGGCTGAATACCTGTTACAATCTTGTTGCTACTAGGCCACATTAAGTCTTGTAAAATGGGGCTCCTGCTCGCATTTAAATCGTGCAATCAAGAAACTCGAATGTCACGTATCTTTCACATGATTGTCAAGTTCTAAATGTTAAAAGAAGCACAGCACAGGTTAATCTGGCTAAGCAGTAACAAGACTGTAACAGGCATTCAGCCCATGCACAATCAATCGAGTCTGAAATGCAAGGTTTCAGGCATGATGTAATCTTGCCTATTTACACGTCGCGGAAATCTCGTTACCCTGTGCTTTTATACGAGTCTCAAACATCTTCAAAGGCTTCACCACCAGCAATGTTAGAACCCTTCAAACAGTACCAGCATTTATTAAAGACAGCCCGCATTTTTCGTCGGCTTTATTGTGTCTTCAAGTTTTGAACCTTAAAAGAAGCACAAATCAATCGAAACGGCTACTTTGTAAAGAAATTATAACATGTATTCAAGCGAAACACAATCAGTCGACCGTAAAATGGAAAATTTCAGACGAGTGCAGGGCGCATTCCATGCCGCTCATACGTCAGAAGATTTCTATTTTTTAAGCTTTCATATGAGCCCTTAACTTCCTCAGTACCTTTACTGTGAGCAAAGCTATTACCTTCCGAACAGTGTGATTTTTTGAGACATCTCTATGGTTCTCTCTCTCTCTCTCTCTCTCTCTCTCTCTCTATCTCTCTCTCTCTCTCTCCCTCCCCCCCCCCCCTCCCATCTTCCCGGAGCCAATGATCTGAGAGAAGACGACCAAGAAAACTGGATGCATATAACAGCCCCTTATACCGATCACTGCTAAGTGCGATAATATAGACAAAGTGAAACTCAGAAGGAACACACCTAACAGCAAAAGCGACGAATAGACGTGGTCCGCCATGTACCGCAATAAACATCCGCCATATGTACACCTCTGGAGCATAGGTAGACACCGCCGCGGAAATCGATGGCAACCTGCCAAATGTTAACCTTTAAAACTTGCAGGAGCACAATATAAAAGTATCCTTAACGACCAGTGGGGCATGGTTCAAGCTTCAGTCGCATTCGGAGGGCTACGACGATGAAATAAAAGCCGCAAGTGATACCACCGTATGTATGAAACAATTTTTGTGGTCCTATGATCACCGTAAAGAGAAAGAACCTAGCTTACGTACGAATAAATAAATAATATTCCTAGTAAAAAGTGTGCCCTACTCAACTCCGAAAAATCTAAAGCAAATCAAAGACGTACCAATTTTCCACTCCACAGTGTGTCCTTGTTGCCTCTTCGAAGTGCAGGATGATGGAGAATAAGACGCATATAACTAGCGCTGATAACGGCAGACCAGCTACGATAAACACGAACAGTCGGAATGGCAGTGACAGGACATCATCATCGCCATATGCCATAGCACGAAGAATGCTATAACTGAACAATTTCGACTAGAAACACAAGACGAGCAAGTGAAACCACTCAAAGACAGACAATCCGGCGCGGCGAGAAGTTACTAGATGGAGCAAAGCAACCGAGTAAAAGCATTGCTGTGCAGGATCAGAAAAACGTTTAAAAAGTTTTGAGGCCAAATGAACACTAAACACGAGCCGAAAGGAACGTGACGTTGCACCTACCACGTTGGTAGCGGTTCAAATTCGAACCAGATCAACTCGGATTAACCCCTGGTCCTCGGAAACTGATGTCACACTTGTAAAAAGAATGAAGTGCTGATATGCTAGGTGAATGGCCTCAGTAACTTGTGGAGCCCACCAACTAACTTGTGGAGCCCACCAACTGCACCGACAAAAAGGCATAATGCATGGCGCATTCCACGATGTCTGTACGACTTTGGCCGTTTCTTAGAAGTAACATCATTTCGTTATTTCATGTCACTGCTAGGTAGGACGCGTGTAGCGCAGTTGGGCGAGGTGCTGGCTATCGCGCGCACTCGATACCAGGTTTTTGGTTCGGATTTCCCGCTCAGGCCAACCAAACCCTTCATCCCTTCAGAGCCGGTGAATTGGGGCACTACCGCACTTTCGAGACTCCAGAGGTCGAGGAGAGGTCGAAAAAAATCGCCCAAACTTCGCCTAAAGGGGTTATTTGGGGTGCTGATCACGAACGCGGCAGCCGTTTTTGAAATTTCGGCCAGTTACGGTAGATTACGGTAGGTACCGGTGACTGAGGCTGTCGAGGTCATAATCATCGATTTCGCCCAAACCTCAGCTACAGGGGTTTTCTGGGGCACCACGGTAGTGGCACAGAATGCAAATGGTCCCTAGCGATCGCCTGCAAGAGTGCGCAAATTTGCAGGAACAATTTTGAGGGGTGGGCGAAGTTTGGGCGAAATTGGTGATTATGACCTTGACAGCCTCAGTCACCAGTACCTACCGTAATCTACCGCAATCGGCCGAAATTTCAAAAACGGATGTCAGATTCGTCATGAGCACCCCAAATCAGCCCCCCCCCCCCTCCCCCTCCCGGGACGAAGTACCGGTGAATTGGTACCACCAGACTTGTCTGGGAAAGATGAAGCGCTGACTTGTTCATCGGCCGGCCACCGCAGGTCATTGTATGACCAATTACGCATTCAAATCGCCTCCACGACATCCCGTAGAAGTAGAGCGCGCGCATCTCGAAAGGGACTGAGTAACGCCATCCTTTATCCTTTTTATCCTTTAACTACGGCAATCTGAATGGATAAAGGATAAGGGATAAAACCGGTACTATTCAATACGTTTTGGGATGCGCCACGCATGTCACTTCTACGAGATTTCGCGGATGTAATCTGAATATGTAATTGACTTATACAATGACTTGCAATGACCAACTGATCAACGAGGCTGTGCTGCATCCTTTCCAGACGGGTCTGGCATCAATCCACCAAGTTCGGAAAGGTGGAAGCTTGGTTGGCCTCTGCCGGAGTTGAACCAAAAACCTCAATTCAGGCCGCACACTGCAACTAGCGCCTCACCCGGCTGCAATACGATGTGTACATTGAAAAATAGCACATGGCCCACCCCAAGGACACTTATGCTGACCACCACACCCTCATCGTTCACTCAAGAGAAAGAAATATGGATTAGGAAGCGCTACATTGGAACCACCAAGCACGAAAGGATAACTATAAGATAATACAAGCACAACAAAAGAACTTAGCTTTTCCAAGAGCTCTCAAGCATTCAAAAACCGTCAAAATCATTGAAAACAAGCTGGAAGAGCCTTGAATTAGCAAGAAATCGTTGGTCTTCGCAAACCACTAGACATGACGGACAGCAGTGAGGCACGCCACGTTGGTTAGATCTTTATCCGGGTCGGATACTGCACACTCGGCGGGTGTCTGGGTAATCAGATGGCGAGAGAAAACGACGACCATCCCATTCAGTTTCGTAGTGATATGGATGGATCCGAACCATCAGTAGACCAACAACAACATATTTTTGTAGAAATCCTTCATTGCACACTGACACTACAACCAAAACGCCACTATTCGCTATATAACTCTGAACAATAGAAAAATAACAACGGAGTAGCCGCCTCAGATCACCGATAACGGCCCTTCCACTCTATATCGTACTGCGATAACCAACTACAACAATTCTGCATATTATACTTTATAAGACGATCCCAGTTGAACGGATTCTGATTGTGTTCGGCTATTTCCCTTTCGACCGCTCGTCGTTCCGCAAGCAGCTCCTCACTCACAAACTCCACTGGAAACGAGAATCGCTCGCACAGATACAGCAGGAACGATTTCGCCTAAAACCATGCATTCGTAACTGAACGGTCGCCTAAAACACATACAAATTCCATATTTCTCCACATTACTTCTCTAAGGGGCGCGTTGAGCGCAGTCGGAGGAGGCGCCGGCTTCGCCTGCACCCTATACCAGGTTCCTGGTTCGGATTTCCCGCCCAGGCCAACGAAGCCTTCCATCCCTCCGGGGTCGGTGCATTGGTACCAGACTTGTCTGGGAAGGATAAAGCGCTGACTTGTTAATCGGCTAGCCACCGAAGTCACTGAACGGTCAAACACGCATTCAACTCGCCTCCACGACATCCCGTAGAAGTAGAATGCGTGGCGCATCCCGAAGACGATTGAATAACGCCGTCCTTTACCCTTCACACTTCTTTAAGCTGCAATCGGCTATGGCTTGCAACGAAACGGTTGCAAGCCTGAAGCCGGATTCATCAACGACTAACCTGCGGGTATAGCGGGTAGAGATACCTACGATGAAGCCTGCGCTCCTGCCTCTTACCTTATCTCTACCTGACTTTGATCTTATCTCTGCCCCTTATACCGCGCATACCACTGTTGATGAATCCGGCCCCAGTTCCTCTTTTCCGCCTTTTTTTTTCTGATTACTAGCTTTCGGTTAAAGTTTTGAAGTTCATTTCAAATCGAACGAACCTCAATCTCCGTGATATGGCCTCCAACTTCCAGGATAATCCTCTTCGCCTTTACGGGCGTAACATAGTGTTGTATGCTTCCTTTGCCACCACCAAGTCGAGTTCCTGTAAGGCAATAGGATGTCAAAAAACGAGCATTTATTTAAGACAAAACCAAGCGAATGTGGTCCCCACCTTGAGCTTTCTTCGTTCTCGGCAACCATGGAGGATCAACACGCCATATGGCAAACTGGCGATTGAGCAGATTTTTGTTGACGCGCTCCTACAAAGCAAATGGGTTCGATTATAATGTATCAAGGACGGCACGAGTGGAAATGACTCCTATTTCCATTGAAGGGCTATGTAGCACTTCAAAAAAGAAATACGAGATATGGCAGCTAAGCTACCATAACTATTTCCTATTTAGTTCATATTTATCATAATTTATTTTATATTAATATCAATATTTCCTTTATATTTTGATTTGTTTATTTACTTCATGTTAAACAACATGCATAGATGTATTAGGTTGGTGCGTAAGTTCTCGGACATTTGATCCCTCCTGAATTGAAAGCGCATTTTCCCGCCAGATTTCTCACATGTATCAAGCGTAAATGATCGATCGACAGAGAAAGGAAAGGGCTACAAAACTGTTCCTAACATTTACTTCTGCGTTGTTAACGTCAGCTATTATGGCTAAGCAATTCATCCCAACTGAGACGCATATTCGGCACGTCATGTTGTTCCTGCATCAATCTGGCCTCAATGCCAGCGAGTCGTCTCGTCGCCTGAAGGATGTTCACAGCGAGAGCGCTCCTGCTCGAAGTACTGTGTACCAGTGGTTCTCGAAGTTTGCAGTTGGTGAATTCTCCGTTGAAGATAATGAACGAGAAGGGCGCCCGATGACACTGGGTTTGGATGGCCTCCGAAGTAGAGTGGAAGCGGACCCATACCAGACCACTCGCTAACTATCAAGCACTCTTGGTGTTAGTCACTCAACAGTCGTTCGAGGATTGAAGTCGATTGGCAAGGTGCAAAAATTGGGTCGCTGGGCACCTCACGACTTGACACAACGTGACATGGATCGCAGAGCCGATGTCGCTCTGTCTCTCCTTACCCTCAGACGTAGCCACGGATGGCTGGACAACCTCGTCACTGGTGATGAGAAGTGAATACTCCACTCTAATTATCACCGGCGTGCTCAGTGGGTTGACGCAACTGGAGAGGCAGAGGGCGTTCCGAAACCCGACCTTCACGTGAAAAAGGTGATGCTATGCATTTGGTGGAGCGTTCTTGGCGCAGAATACTGGGACCTGCTGGACGAAGGGATAGCAGTGACGGCAGAGGTTTACGTCAACCAACTGAGGAAGTTGAGGGCCCACCTTCAAACCACACGAGGAGAGCAAGCGAAGGTGTATTCTCAACACGACAACGCTAGACCGCATATTGCTAGAGCGACGGCGGCTGAGTTGGCGGACTACGGATGGACCGTTCTTCCACATCCACCCTACTCACCAGATCTCGCTCCTTCTGATTATCATTTGTTTTCAAGCCTTCAACGCTATTTGGACGGCCAGCAATTTAGGAACCGAGAGGATGTCAAAGAGGCACTGCTCACATTCTTCGAATCACAACCGGCCACGTTTTGGAGAAAAGGCATCCATGACTTACCAGCACGTTGGCGAAAGACAATTGATGTAAAGGGTGGTTACTTCAAATGATTTGATATTGTTGTTCGTATGTTGTGATAATAAATATTTCATGCCCCAAATGCCCTAGAACTTATGCACAAACCTAATACTAAACACTGGTGAAAACACTAAAAAAGCTAAGTCACAGAGGCGGAATAGACAAACAAAAAATATGGTAGTGCATTCAAGTAAATCCAGCTGTTTATAGCTAGAAATAACACAGCACATAAAGGAACGACAGTCACGACACAGACGACAGTGAACCAGGAACTAAGAACTAAATTATGCAGTAGAAATGTGAAGGTAAACAAGACAATAAAGATAGAAATCAACATTAAAACAGGAAACCAACATTTCTAGCGTAGATAGTGGAGTACAATTTTCTTAAACTTAGCGAATTCTGTGGGAATATCATATCATTTCCTTAGCTTAGCCAACTCCAAACTGGCACCGCTCGTAAAGCTATTGCGCCCAAGAGACGTTTTAGGACAGCGAATACTTATCTTCAAACCTGCGCCTCTAGTGGAAAACCGAACTATTTTGACAAAAATCTTCAGTGCGAAGTGCGATTCCTCCAACCAAAATTTTGTAGAGAAATAGAGGGTAATTTCTTTTTCTTCTGATCTCAAGGATGTCAATGTTCAAGAATTTGTTTTTGTCCGTAATTCTAGCAGCAACTTTATTTTGCTGCGACGATTTGAATACGAGTCCCACCTTCTGCGACCTTCTGACTACGACCTCCGTGGTTGGAGTGAGAAGAACAGCGACTAGTCATTCCAACAGACTTCATGCAAAAAACAAAAAAGCCGGCAAGTCACCCTAGGATGGAGATAATGGGTGATTGAGACCCCCTACTGCGGGTTATCAAGCAGCGCAGGATACGAACGGTAAGTGAATGCATTCGTCGTTCTTGGGCGCGTGATAGTGCAGTCGGAGAAAGCGCCGTCTGTCGTCTTCACTACGAATTAAGCTACTTGGTTGGGATTTGTCACCCAGGCCAAACGATCGTTCCACGCCCCTCCCCCGGGTCGGTGAATTGGTGCCAGACTTCTCTGCGAAGATAGAACACCCAACTCGTCATGAGCTGGCCATCGCAAGCCACTGTGTGAGCCAAATACGCCTTCAAATTGCCTCTACGATATCCGTTAGAAGTAGAATGTGTGACCCATTCCTAAGGAATTCATTTGCGAGGGCCTATATGGTAAAGTTGCAGATTCTGGAATCCATCTCTCTCTGACTTGCATCCATACTTAGTTCACAATATTCCGTAGAAGTAGAATACGTGGTGTACCCTAAAATGGGGTGAGCAACGTCCACCTTCGCTCTACCCCATCTCGAAATGAAGCATCTATCAGAATGACGTTATTGGCCTACTCTATGATAAGTCAGTAAGCATTAGCAACAGCCAGCCTAAAATCCATTGGCTGGAGTCTGTACCTATGAGTTACGTCATGCACACTATCTGTATGTGACAGAGTATGCACCGAATGCATGTTTGGCTGAAGGTAGACTGCCAATTAGCTGATACCAAAGGGGTAGAAGGCAGAAGACGTTCTTGCTAGGGCACCACCTTTCCAAACCTTTAGGCCGGGGGCATACTTCCATCGCGGTGCTCAGTTCATGGCCATTCCGCCGCACGCGGTCGAATAGTCAAACGATACTTCGCCGCGGCCGCCGCAACAGTGGCGATCGGCATGCGCGATGGCTTCCCGCGCCCATCGCCGGCGTGGCATACTTTTTCGCGCCGCGCGCGGTGTTTAGCGTTAGTCCTGGACGGATCGCCGTCGGGCTCCCTTGCAGAGCGATGGGCGATGCGACGAGCACAGAGAATTTCAAATTCTTTCGCGTCGCTCTGCAGAACTGATCGCCGCGATTCCATCGCAGCGACGGGAAGTATGCACGAGGCCTTACCGTAAGAACAGTCGTTGCGGTACCGCCACGTCTTCGGATCAGTGCTGGCATCATGCCAACTCCACGGTTAATCAATAGTGCAGCTATGAAACTATGGAAAAAGTTTCATACTGTTTAAAGCGGTTTTCGGTGGAGCATTTTGGGAAGAAGTGCAATTTGACGTTGTAATAGATGAATAGTTTCTCCATCGTAGCCAAGATTGATACATGTATTCTGTCCATATCTAAGGTTAGCCTTCTTTCCGACTTCTTACGGTGTCGTTTTCGTAGTTTCTTAGCCCTCCGTATGGGTTTCTGCAGCATGAAACGGCATTTTGGGAGGGTAGTTTCTCAAATAACTTCGACTTTTCCAGGCTCTGGAGAAGGCGACAACACCGAAACGTCAGCCGCAATTAAGACGAGTCTTGGTGAGGCAACTACTCGTCTATTACAACGTCAAGTTGCAATTCTTCCCCAGAATGCTCCACCGAAAATGGCCTCAAACAATATTAAACTTCATTTTTTTCGTAGTCTCATAGCTCCACTATTGATTAACCGTGGAGTTGGCATGATGCCAGCGCTGGACCTAAGACATGGTGGTCCTGCAACGATTGTTCTTACTGTAACCGTCTGAAAACGTGTTGTCATAGTAGGTCCTCTTGTATAGATCGCCAACCGGACTAGACGAGACCAGTACATGAGTACACCAAATGGGAATTTAGCTCAAGTTGCTGCTTAAAACGAACAAACCCGCTTTGCCAAGGGTAAGGAACTTCCCATAGCTCGGAATGTTAACGCTATCAAAGAATACTGAACGAATAATGCTCTACCTGCACAAATTTGAAATCCTCTGCAGTGATAAAACCGCCATAGATCGCTGCAAGACCGTACTGTTCGTGTATGAGCTCCGTGTGAACCTCTTCGACACCTCGAGCTTCGATCATTCGCTTCGTGGTCTTGTACCTTAATAAGATATCCAGCACAGAATATCAAATAGTGCTCAAAAGTTCCAAAGAAAACGAGACACTCACTTCTTCTCACCCTTCTCCATGTCATACACCGGCTCGGGAGGCATTTTCGGCAGCTTGTACTCGCCATGAGGTGGAAATTTAACATCTAAAACCATTCCGCGTTGAATATAAGGCCAACGGCTTGACAAACGAGTATGAAAGTGTAAACGTACTCTCGAATGTCACTGGAAAAGGATACTTTTTCATTCCTCGTTGACTGCCACAGAATACATTGGAGAGTTCTTGCAGAAGAACGGCGGAGCCCGTTCTCCAGCTCATGGGAGCTAATTCTGTGTGATTATTCGGAAATTTTAGACATTAACCCCTCATAAAATCGAAAAATCACGAAAAAAAGCAAATAATACGCATCTGACAACTCAAGCATTTCAATATCTGTATATAGAGACCGCATCATTCCATCCATCTAGGACTTATAACTACGAACAGTAAAATGAGAGTTTTATATAAAAAATGTTCCAAACTGAGTGCTTCAAAGGGACCTGCCGTTTAGCGTCTCGTGGCATGTCGGCCGATGTATTGGCACAACTGATAAAGCTGCAGCTGCTCTGCACGGCTTCTTAAATTCGTTCTAGTTGCTGTAGCACACCCTGAAGGTGGGTAGCAGGCCACTCGCCCTTCATCGTTCCTCAAAGCTCCTGAGCTGACCTTACTCCCCAAATTTATCTTCAAAAATGAACAAAACTATGTCCCTTAACTATACGGCTACAACCCAGAGTCGCGAAATTTAACCGACTAGGGGGATTCCCCTTTTTAAAGGCTTCTAACCTATTTATTGAAACAATTTGTTGAAGCACAATGAGGCTGGGGCACTTGGAAAACGTTAAGTACCACGAGGCGAAGACTGATCCACTGCTGTCTCGCCGTCTGCGCCCAATTGAGCTCCCGCTCAGCACTGTTGGCGACGTCGGCGACAGTGTTAGGGCTATGTTATACTTTACCGACGCTGCTGTCAGCGGTGTCGGCGATAGTGTTGCGCGGGCAACACAGTGTCGCCGACGCGTCGCCTTAGGGCCTATCATCGTCTATCGCCTACGATGATGCTCAAGCCTTGAGAAGTCAGGAGGCGTGACGCTACCGTACAGCGGACGCACAGCAGTTCTCGCTCCACCTGTACATAGATCAGTTGGTCTCTCAACAAACTCTGTCTCATCTCTTGTACTCGCCATCATATCCACTGAACCACCGCATTATTCGGGCGTATAATTCGTCCTTCGCCGTATCGTCGTGGCCTGTTCATACTTCGCGACAAGAGCGACAAAAACGGCAAGAGCAACTGGAGCGACTGGGGCGACAGACATAATGTGGTGTACGTAAATAATTGCGTACTCCACACTCCGTCCGCGACGAATGTGGTGTGAAATGCGTAATTATTTACGTACACCACACTACATCCGTCGCCCCAGTTGCTATTGTCGCTCTTGTCGCGAATTATGAACAGACCCCCAGTATTAGGTTGTCCCATAAGTCCCCGCCGTTTTTTCAACGATTCATTGCGGATTTCGCCGGCGGTCTCTTGTATAGCGCTATACAGCTTTCGAAAGAGAGTGGTTTGCTCTATCAGAAGGTGTATTGCATTTACTTTTTCATCCTGGATTCTGTCAATTTCTAGGTCGTTAAAGTGAAAAGTGAAGGAGTGGCCATCTGCGCAGTCGCTTCTCTCCACTTAGGTTTGGAATTTTTGCGCAGCTTTTTCATAGCATTTGGACGACAATGTTCTGTACTACAAAAATACGTGTTGACCGTATTTGCTCATTTGTGCTTTATTGATTTTTAGATCATCAAATTGGGACGTCTGACTTTTCCGTCCGAAATTTTACCTACAGCTCCTGCTCTGGGGTGGATTTTTTTTTGCTTGGTATTATACGTCGTTGGGAAGAGGATGTTTTGCTCAATAAGAATTTGTGTTGCGTTTATTGGCTCATGCTGATTTTTGTCGAATATCAACAAAATGCCAAAAAGAGAAAAATCATCTTCACCAACAACTCCTCTTGTTCAGTTGATATTCAACAGAAATCAGCATGAGCCAATAAACGCGAAACAGATTCTTATTGAGCAAGATATCCTCTTCCAAACGACATATAACACCGAGCAAAAAAAGTCCACTCCAGAGCAGAAGCTGTCGGTAAAAATTCGGACGGAAAAGTCGGACGTCCCAATTTGATGACCTAAAAATCAATAAAGGGCAAGTGAGCAAATAGGACCAACACGTATTCTTGTAATACAGATCATTGTCTTCCAAACGCTATGGAAAACTGCGCCAAAAATTCCAAACCTAAGCGGAGAGAACAAGTGCTCAGATGGCCACTTTTTCACTTTTCTCTTTAACGATCTAAAAATTGACAAAATTCAAAATGAAAAAAAGACTGCAACACATGTTCTGATAGAGCAAAACATTCTCTTTCGAAAGCTGTATAGCCCTATGCAAGAAACCGCCGGTGAAGTCCGCAATGAATCGTTGAAAAAACGGCGGGACTTATGGGACAACCTAATATAACATAGGCCTATAACTTAGGCCTTACACTTCTTCAGTTATCAGTCGAGGCCTGCTTTTGAACTGAAACACATTAAAACAGTGGTTCTTCCACAGTGCGACTTCTTCGGTGGGATTATGCTTAGAAAATGGTTCTAGAAGCCACATTCATGCATACGAACCTGAATTTTGTACAGAAAGCAAGTCGCATTTCAATAATTCAACTCCAGCTGTGACGGTGACAGGTGACCTATTATTTCGTGCCTTGTTGGGCGTGGGAAGGCAATTTTTAACATTTTTAACGTTAGTTGGTCCACACCCCGGAGCCTTTTTCTCTGGCCAATTCTTCGAGATCTTTCGTTTCTTTCTCATCGGGATTCGTGAAATTCTCGCACACTACATCCACTTACTGACTCTTCTTATCCTTCATAGTTGTTCCTTGCTAAAGGAGCACAATGTTTCCCTTACCGTAATCCATTCTCTTTCTTCAAAAAGTTCGAAAAGCAATCTCCGACCTCTCTTCTTCAAACCTCGGCATTGTAAGTTGTTAGTCAGTCAAGTTTTTTTTTTAATGCCACACGAGGTTTTTATGTGGATCTTCATTTAGCAGGACCTGACGTTTCGACTTCCCGTCGTCTTCAGAGGCCAACTGGATCCACCGCAAAGGCTGATGTTCGCCCACGTCGTTAGCCAGCAGGGATTTGTCCCTTGCGATGGATCCAATTGGCCTCCGAAGACGACGAGAAGTCGAAACGTCAGGCCCTGCTAAATAAAGATCCACCTAAAAACCTCGTGTTGGCAGAAAAACTTGACTGACTAAGTTCGAAAGGCAATTCTTGTCGTTACACCGTCCAAATTTCTAGGAAACTCACCAGGCACAAACTTGCCAGAACAGCAATGTCGCTTGCCGCCATGCTAAAGGAGCACCAGCAAAGACAAGTGCTGCGTAAAGAGGAGCAAGGCAGGTGTTTCCTTGGGCATTTCAGTCGTAGAAGCTTATATTCGAAGCGGCGTTTTCATGAACGATTCGAATACTTTCGCTTCAGAGAAGCTGAAAAACGAGGCCATCGTGGCGGCACACAACCTCTCGTCCGCCGTTGTAGACCATCTGAACCTCAGGTAAGCTTCGGAAGCTTCTCGTCGATGATTTGACTGCTGGATTTTGTCTTCTTCCAGTGGATCTTCCAGTGGTGTATTAGGACTGTCATGAACGACAGTCCGCCCGAAAGAATTGAGCTACGAAAGCACTAAAGATCCAAGAATAACCAGATTCTCTATGCATAGCCCTTCTACTGCCCTCCCATATTCCATTTTAATGTAAAATTGGACTCTTTTCATACCAAATAAGGCACATCGAACCAAGCTTGACGCTCTTGAAATCAAACGAATCATCTTTTAAAACAAATCGAGCGTCTTCCACATTAAGCTAGAGACCCTCCGAGAAAATTAAAATACCTTTTGTCCAATGAAAATTTATCATAACTTTCTTTGAAATTTTTTAGAATTCACCCACCCCAACAAGTGAACACACTGCTTGAAACTCTACAATTTTTTAATGGAAAATACTAGAGTAGAGCTTAGTTTAAAGTGCAGGAAGGCTGCAATTTTCGTTTGATTAATGATGAAAATGTTGCTGACTTCAACACAGAAGTGAATATATGTGTGTTTTCTACGAGTGTGTTTGTTACACCGTTGACAATTGTGTGATCCTATGTAAACAGAGGGCACGTGTAGCGCAGTCGGAGGAGGCGCCGGCTCTCGCCTGCACCCGATACCAGGTTCCTGGTTCGGATTTCCCGCCCAGGCTAACCAAGCCTTCCATCCCTCCGGGGTCGGTGAATTGATACCAGACGTGTCTGGGAAGGATAGAGCGCTGACTTGTTCACCGGCTGGCCACCGCAAGTCATCATTGTATGGCCAAATACGCATTCACAACGCCTTCACGATATCCCGTAGAAGTAGAATGTGTGGCGCATCCCAAAAGGGATTGAGTAACGCCGTCCTTTATCCTTATCCTTTACCTACTGTCCCTCTACTTCAGGGTCTCACAAGCGTACGGCAATCAGAAGCGATTAGACGTAGAAGCGAAGCGATTCGAGAACAACGCCGCAGCGCTCGCGAAGCAATCAGAACAGTGGCTGGCCATCACTGAGTCGCTCAACCATGCCCTCAAGGTAAGAGATCCACAGTCGCTGTAGCTACTTCCGCTACTACAATACGATGCTCAGGAGATTGGCGACGTGGAGAACTGGGCGAAAGCGATTCAGAACGACATGACAGTAATCTCGAGCACTTTGCAACGGATATATCAAGGTGAACACTTTTGGATGGTTTTATAGCAGTGATTTCCGCAAAGCGAGGGGGAGCATATGTCGTCGTAAAAGGGTGGCTATAAGAATATTAGCTAGGCTGGGTGCTTAAAGATCATGTCTGATGGCTGTGCTAGAGATTCATGTAAGGGCATATGATAGAATCCTTGCCTGCCTTGCTCGTATGCGGCCGGTTGTTCCAAATATTTCTTTCTCACGTCAAATCGGATGCTTTTCAAATCAAACTGAACACTTTCGAATGCAAAATTGACATTTCTGAAACCAAACTGAACATCTTCGAAATCAAAACGAGCGTCTTGCACATTAAACCAGGCACTCTAAAAGGAATAGAATGAATTTTTATCCTGTAAAATGCACTATTACTTTCTTTAAAATGTATAGTTTGAAGATTTATAAAATTTTAACTTCTCTTAGAAAAATAATGACGTTAAGCCTATTTTAGGTGCAGGAAAATTTTAAGTGCGTCTAGAACATCGCGGTCTTACTTTGACTGCAAAACTTCTTTCAGCGTGGAGTTACGCACTAGTTAACGGTACAATAGAAATGATTGTAGAGTAGACACATATTCTCAGCTTGTTGCTATTTCAAATAAGCAGTGTTTACGCCAACACTCAAATGAAATGCTGAACGAGTACATGGCGCGAGCGATTGTAATACACTCGCTTTTTTCCTGTGCAGTTGAATGATTTTCTAATTATTTTTCTTAGAAAAATAATTTTATAAAGTTTCGAACACTGTTCACTTTTCTTGGACAGTGAATTATAAATTCTCGGAAAAGCATGTAGATCTTCTTGAGACAAAATTAATTTTGATCTTCTTAGGGTGTCCGAGTTAGTCTGTAAGAATCTTCGGATCTATCCTAGTCCGAGGGGCCACATAACTAAAAAGTGGGTAACAAAATGAATTCAGACCTACCGAGCGGCTCCTAGAGAACGAGTCGGAACCTAAAAGAAACCAAAAACGAACGAACAAACAAAAAAATAAAAAATCGCCGCGGTTTACAACCGTCTCGGCGGGCAAAGAGCGACGGAATAGGGGCATGCTGCGTGCTGACCGCCGGCTGACATGTTATGACCAGGATCTAACATGGTGAGGAGGGCGCATGAAGCCGCATGCCGCGTGCTGCCCGCTGCCTGACATGTTATAACCAGGATCTAACATGGTGAGGACACACAACTTAAAAAAATGTAAAAATGTAAAATGCAAAAAAAACGTGAATTTTCGTTTTTTTTTCTTTGTGACTTTTCTTGTTTAGGCCCCATGTTGTTCCGTAAAGGCCGCTCGGTAACTCTCAAGTGGATTTGTTACATATAATACTTTTTACTTATGTGCCCCCCCGGACTAGGATAGATCCGAATCTTCTTCCGATTTGGTAGGTATTCAGTTTGGATTCAAGTTGATCTGCTTTGCTTTGAAAAGTGTCTAATTTGATTAGCGTTGTGCCCAGTTTTCTTTGGAAAGTGCCCAGTTTGACGTGAAAATAGTGTGCATGTAGCTGCTATATAAAAGGGATGCTTTAGAGAGCAACTTGTTTCTGCTTCTGTGCGTAATTTGTTTTGTTTTATTTCTACACGATAAAACAAGAAAAATGTTCTATAACCACATTTCCCAGTTGTAAAACCTTCGAGAACAAAGACCGTGTCCATAAAAATTTGTTATTTCGAACAATTTTCAATTTGAATCTCTCCAGAGTCTCCAGCGAAAGATCACAAAACACCTTCAACATCCACTGATGGTTAGTTCCACACCGTAAACGTTTTTGAGTTTTTTTATCTAGTTCGCGAATCTTACCAAGGATGTGTTTAGCAGCCAGTCCTAAATCGCTTGCAGCTTGAAGTCTTAAAATTCAATTTTTCTTTTCAGAAGGTTCAGGAAACAGTCTCTTACGACCTATCTCTTTCTAACGGCTAATCCCAGTCTCCTCCCTCTATTTAAATACCGCTTTCAGCTTAAATTGGAAAGTTTTGACATCAGTCTGGATGCGATTTAAGGAAATCGAATCTTCAGTTCATCTCAAAAAATTGCCTAAGCAGTATGTCCAGAAGATAGGCTCGATTTGGGTGGTCATGTTACTTTTATGATTTTATCTTTCGCTATAGAAATATTTCCGGACCTACTTCAAAGTGCAGAAAAGCAAGAAAAATCTGATGAAAAATGCAGAATCTCAGTACATAGCGATGTTCATTGTGGTTAGTAGTGTAAACACTGGTTATGAGGACCTTTTCAGGAGAGTATTGAGAGACTTTTCCTTACTGTTTAGATCTCCACACATTTAAACGACATTTAAACTGTTACGACGATGTCTTGTTGCGATCAAAACTTCTAGCGCCAGGCGGGACTCGAACCCGCACCTCCTTCTGACTGGGCGGGAATGCTCTACGCCATTACACCACCGGCGCTGTTTGATCGAACGCAACATCCACACCTCGTGAGACCCACCAGCACTCACTCGTATATCGGGATGAGCCGGCCGCTGATATCAACATGGAACCAGTTAAGCTGTAGGTCTAGATAGAAACGATTCAAATCAATTTCGTTAAGCCTCAGTTAGCTGATACCAAGGATGTAAGCTGTTACAACGATGTTTTGTTGCGAGCATTTAAACTGTCAGTCAAGTGAACATCGCATCGTGCAGGAATACAGCAGAGTTTGATTTAATCGTACTATACATCAGTTATTTTTCTTTTCGGCTCATCAAACTAGGCCTAAAGAAACTTTTATTTGAAAGAATAAAAGGATAAAGGCATATGTTAACCAATTCCTTGTATGTGTCATGCATTCTACTTCTATGCGATATGATGGAGGCGATTTGAATGCGTATTTGGCCTACACAGTTGACTTGCCACGACCAGCCGATGCACGAGTGAGTGTATCATCCCTCTCAGAAAGGTCTGGTTAATCGACCCCAGAGAGACATAAGGCTTGGTTGACCAGGGCGGATCTTGAACCAAGAACCATTGATTAAATAGGCACGTAACAGCCGGCGCCTTCTTCGACTGCGCTACCACGCGTCCTTGTCGTATCCTGGGTATACGATCTCGACGCGAGGTAGCGCTTTCCAGTCGGCTGTTGCATGCACTCGATTCCAGGTTACTTCTTCTTCTTCTTCAGCGTCTATTCCGCTTCGTAGCGGGCTCCGCTATTCTGGTGTCATGACGCCACCTTTTCCGATCCAGCGCTAGATCAGGGTAAACACCAGCAACCTTCAACTCCATATGCAACGTATCAGACTAGCGCTGCTTTGGGCGCCTTCTAGGACGCTTTCCTCACCTCCACTACCTCGAGGTTAAGGTCCTGTTCATACTTCGCGACGGCAGCGACAAGAGCGATGGCAACGCCAGGGGGAGTATGAACAGACGACAGAAGCGACAAGAGCGATTAGGGCGACGGACGCAGTGTGGTGTATGTAATTAATTACGTACTCCACACTGCGTCCTCTCCCCAGTCGCTGCTGTCGCTCCCGTTGACGACGCGAATTATGAACAGGCGACAGCGCGAGCGCTCCAGTATGAACAGATTTCAGCGGATCGCTCATTTTTGGTGGTTTTCCTGAAGTATGAACAAGACCTAAGGCATATCTTGCGGACGCTGTCTTCTTTCCCGCGTAGAACGTGGCCGTACCATCGTAAGGCCTTTGTCATACCATCGCTCACCCCGAGCGACGCCTAATGATAGGCTCACATATCGATCGGGCGGCGCGATGGGATCGATATGGGTGCAAATCATTAGGCGTCGCTCGGGGTGAGCGATGGTATGACAAAGGCCTAAGCGAGCTTCGCGCATCTCATCCGCTATCGAAGCGACACCGAATTTCCGCCGAATAACGTCGTTTCGGATGCGATCCAGGCGCATTGCTGCAGCCGCCCAGCGCAGCATCTTCGTCTCCATGACGCTGAGGCGCGTGTCAACTCCCTTGGTCACAGGCCAACACTCAGCACCGTACATTCCAGGGCGGTGTTGGCTCTATGGGATGTGCCACGCATTCTACTTCTACGAGATGCCGCAAAGGCAATTTGAATGCGTCTTTGACCTGTAGAATGACTTTTTTTGGGTTCCGATGGACAACTCAGTGTTTTATTCTTCCCAGACAAGTCTGGCACCAATTCGCAGACGCGGAGGGATGGAAGGCCTTTTTTAGTTCTTTCTTTTGTTAGATTGGACCGAACCCGAATCAATAAAAAACGTTCCTTGATTCGGATTTTTTCATTGATTCGGGTTCGGTCCAAGATAGCAAAAGAAAAAGGCATTCCATCCCTTCGCGCCAGCGAATTGGTGCCAGACTTGTCTGGGAAGGATAAATCACTGAGTTGCCCATCTGAGAGTCACCACAGGTCATTCTAGGTATAGGCAAAGACGCATTCAAATTGCCTCTTCTACATCTCGTAGAAGTAGAATGCATGGCGTGTCCCAAAGGGCATTCACCACAGTCCTGTATCCTATTTCCTTAATACTAACACGCTGCCTTTGAGCTCAAATCTCATCAGCCTTCTCATAGCTCAACGTTATTGTGTTACCCAAGTACATAAAACTAACTATAAACTCATACATACATATTGATATATTCAAAGAGATAATACCTACAGCATATCTCCAATTTTGTAGCACATTTAAACATTTAATTGTAACATAATAATAGTGATAGGGGAACATGTATCAACACTGCGTATAGAAAACGATCTATTTGTAGTAAACCACCTTACTACGCATCACAATGGCTTAGTAAGATCGAGAATTTGGGATAAAACTCTCGCTGCTGTTGCTTACAGGTAGCCTAAAACACCGATTTAGGCATAAAAGAACATGATAAACCAGTAAAACGTTAATACAAACATCTTGGAAGCGAATGAAAGGCTCTAGCTACCGAGACGTGTGAGCCACTTCTGTAAGGAATCAGACCAAATCGCGAGTGTTACGAATACATGGTAATACATAAACTTGCAGAAACGAACAGAGCAGCAGCAGCAGCAGCAGCCTCGTCGTCGAATACGGGTGTCAGTGAATCGCGATGACCAGATGATGATTGTACGTTCGAATCCGTCGAGCCACCAGTTTCGCTTATAAATTCTCCATCTCTTCCGTTAGTTTGTCGATCTCGCTCTCGTATTCCGATTTTCGGCCAACCTTTGCCACTTGATTCGGTAGCGGTATGATTTCACCTTTGCTTATCCGCTCCTGGAAATCGCCACAGCTCAAGTTCTTATTCCGTAATAGTGCCATGATAGTGCTGCACGCTTACCTCTAGTTTTTCTATTTCCGTTAATTTCAACTTTATTTTGTCGATTTTCTTCTGCAGTTGTTCCTGTGGTGTAATTGCAGCCTTCGGTAGAAATACGGCTGAAAGCGTCTCTTCTCCGCATGTCATAAAGTGCTAGAAACTCCAAGTGTTCGCGCACCTGCTATAGGCTTACGAGGCCCGGCGGTTGCCTGTTGCATAGTACGAGGAGTCATGCCTACAACTACTCGTCCTCGTGAAGCCACTGCTTTTTCAACAGGATTCTGATACTTGGGCTGCTCTTCTTGCGGAATGTACCTGAACAGGGTGGTCTTGAACTTCGGTGACAGCGATTCATCAACGACTTACGTAACTTTAACGGAGAATTGTAACCTTACCAAGCGATACGGTGAGCGATGAGCCGCGTTAAAAGCTCAGATAACGCAGCTTATCTCTCACCATATCGCTTGATAAGCTTACAATTCTCCGTTAAAGTTACTAAGTCGTTGATGAATTCGGCCCAGAATGGAATTCGGCTCCGCATCGTTCGCCTCTAGACAATGATCACGATAGGCAAGACGATAATCCACCCGTTCAGAACCTTCTTATTAGTCAGAAGGTTTTCACGGCTGTAGCGTTTCCCCCAACCCGTAGTAGATCCAAAACCGGCTGAAAACTTCGCAACGAAAGCCAAACGCTTTACCGTATTTCAGAGGAATACGGTGGGTTTGCCGTGGTCGGAGGGAGGTACCATCTTGCGTGCCACCAAGGACTGATTGTAGGTGGTTTTCGGTCATGCTAACCAAACCTTCCATCTCCAGGGGTCGGTATATTGGCACCAAACGTGTATGTGGACCGCAAAATACATACATGTTCATCGCTTGGCCTTTTAAAGGATAAAGGACGTCAACAGTCAATTCTTGCTTGGAATGCGCCACGCATTCCACTTTTACAGTGCATCCTTGAGTTTTCATGCGTCTTTGCCCCCATAATAACTTGCGGCGACCAGCCGGTGACAGCGTTTTACATTTCCCAAATAACTCAGGCACTAACTAACCAAGCCCGGGCCCGGGGGTGGAAGGCTTGGTAGGCTTGAACGTGACCCGAACAAAGAACCCCGACTCGAGGTGCAGGTAACAGCCGGTACCTTCTCCAATTGCGTTACCACTCACCCTACATTAACAATAGAACATGGTAATGCATACCACCCATATCCTAAGGAAAGAACTAACCCGTCTTTCACGCGTCGCGCCTTTCGCCATGTTCCGTCTGGTCTCTGTGTAGCCGCAATGAATGTGTCCCCTGAAACTGAGAAGGTTAGTCAGTTATCCAGGAAGAACAGTAGCCCTTAGACGAAATCCTTGCAACACAATTCACCGGAAAATCACCAAATCATAGTTCACAGTATATTCTTGTATTCCCCTCACGGTTTCGTTACCAGGAAGGGGTCTCAGGAGCATGTCTGAACTACTAAAAACCGCTACGATAATCTCAACCTTTCAAATAGAATAAAGAACTCTTCAATTTCTTCCAACGTCCTTGATCGTACCAAGTTACGGGCTGAAAGTTTACCATGAAATCTCACAACGCAATAGTTTTCAAACATCGAATATGCAAAAATATTGCGTCATAGGCGCGATGCCAGGTGTTCGATGCTTTGTAGTATTTTTCCAATATTTCTGCACATTCGATGTTTGGAAGGTAAGCATATTCGTCGTCCAGACATACTCCCAAGATTTTCCCTAGTTTTGTTAGTTTTTAGCGATCGTTACGCCGCTTTTGTTCCCTAAACGCAGTTCAAATGCATTTACGTAAATTTTAACAACAAAAGCGACGGATTCTACGAAGATTATTAAAGAGGCTGCATAGTTATACTATTCCCTTAGGAAGGTGTATGCTTTTTAGTGACGTCAGATCCCACAACGGCCTTCCCAACTTCTTTTGTCTCTCCAGACTCTGAGTAAGGCCCCGAATCCTAGTTTATATTAGGTTGTAACGAATTAAATGGCACTGGCTCGCGCCATTTTTTGGCGCGTCTTTACGCGTTTAATCAAGAACAAACCGTAACATGTGGCATATCATTTAGAAGCGCAAACTTTGCTCTACCGGTGAGTATCAAATTTTCTATGCAAAAGTGGGTAAACTTTAGAGTTTTATTGACTTTTCTGCAGATGGACAAAAGGGTAATCCGAGGCATTTACTTGTATGAATTCAAGCTGGGCACTGCAGCTAAGGAGGCGGACGAGAAGATCAACGCCGCATTCGGTCAAGGATGTTCCACAATTCGGACGGCGAATCGTTGGTATCTGAAGTTCCGGAATGGAGATGAGAGCTTGGAAGAACGTGAAGGTCGTGGGAGGCATAGTGATGTTGATGCGGACAAGCTGAGAGATGTGGTAGAGGAGGATCCACAGAAAGGTACCAGGGAGATAGCGAAGGTTCTTGACGTCAGTCACAACACAGCTGCCCGGCATCTGAAGGAAATTGGAAAGATCAAAAAGCTGGAAAGATGGGTGCCTCACGAGCTGTCCGAGGAGCAAAGAAACCGACGATATGAGATCTCGTCCGCACTGCTTTTACGGAACGAAACGGACCCATTCCTTGATCGCATCGTAATCTGTGACGAGAAATGGATAATGCACGACATCAGGCGACGATCGGCACAATGGGTGGACAGCGATGAGAGCCCCAAGGTTTTTGCGAAACCGGAATTGCACCAAAAGAAAGTAATGGTGACAGTATGGTGGTGTTCGCTGGGAATAATTCACCACAGCTTCCTCCCTCCCGGTGAATCCATCACGGCAGAGAAGTACTGCATTGAAATTGAACAAATGATGAAAAAGTTGAAGGATATCCGGCCGGCCTTGGTAAACCGAAGGCGAGTTCTCCTTCTGCACGACAATGCTCGCCCCCATGTAGCACGAGTGACGTTGCAGAAATTGAATGAGCTGAGCATTGAAACTCTACCACATCCTCCGTTTTCTCCCGACCTCTCCCCAACAGACGACCATTTCTTCAAGCATCTTGGCGACTTCTTGGTAGGGAAAATATTCAAATACCTACAGGATGCCGAAAGTGCCTTCGAAGATTTCGTCAATTCCAGAACTTCTGATTTTTGTGCTACTGGGATAAAGAAGCTTGCGTCACGTTGGCAAAGATGTGCACAATCAGAAGGTTTTTATTTCGATTAATAAACTTGCCTACAAGCCGAGATATTAACTGTTTAAATTTACAGTGGTTCAGTGCCATTTATTTCGTTACAACCTAATACTTGCGCCGTCACGCGGGGCGGCACCACGATCGCCGTAGATGTCGATTTTTCGCTCCGCCCGATCAATATCCTTTCCGACTATGGTACCGTGCCACACAGAGGCGTCACTATAAACTAGGGCTTACGCCGAAATGTAATACGAATAAAGAAATGTGCCAATCTTGGCTCAACAGCTTTAAGAGATACAACGGCAAGATAAAAAGTGCTCAAAAAAGTGCTAATGTTGTCTTGGGAACACCATAGTAATGAATCCCGTTCAGAAATTCTAGCAGTGAAAAGTCAATCTCTTAATCAGTTAAACGTAAATGGATCTAGTTACTCTGAGCATACATCAGCGTTTGTGGTTTGACAACCTCAACGTGAAACGACTCGTAAAAATCACAACAAAACACTGATAGTGAGCGACGAGACTTAAGCGCCTGATAACACCGCGTGTCTGTTCGTATGAAAGTAGAGGTACCCCATGAACTACAACATAGGCGTATAAAACTTCTTCTTCTTCTTCAGCGTTTGTCCCGCTTTGTTGCAGGGTCCGCTTTCCTGGTATACTGGCGCCACTTTTTCCAATCAAATGCCCGGTCTGGTGCAGCCTAGCCATCTTTAAGTCCTGATGCAGTCCTGATGCTTTGGTCTGGCTCGTGGCCGCTTTCCGGACACCTCGAGGTTAAGGCCAGTCCTTCGAACGGTGTCACCTTTTGAACGATGAACGTGGCCGTGCCATCTCAAACGAGCTTCGCGCAACTTTCTCGGGATCTATCCTAGTCCAGGGGGGGGGGGCACATAACTAAAGAGTATGTAAAAAATCGACTTGGGACTTACCGAGCGACTCCTACAGAGCACGATAGAGCCTAAACCAGAAAAATTCACGAGCAAAAACAAAAACGAAAAATAAATGTTTTCGCCGCGGTTGTAAGCGGGTGAAGTTATGTGTCCTCCTCACCATGTTAGATCCTGGTTATAACATGTCAGGCCGCGGTCAGCACGCGCTAGGTGGCGTTATGCGCCTTCCTCATCATGTTATATCCTGGTTCTAACATGTCAAGCGGTGGTCAGCACGCGGCACGATTCCATTGCGTCGCTCTTTGCCCGCCGATACGGTTGTCAAACCGCGGCGATTTTATTTTTTTATTTATCCGTTCGTTTTTTTCTTTGTTTTAGGTTCTATCGTGCTCTGCAGGAGTCGCTCGGTAAGTACCAAGTCGATTTTTTACATACTTTTTAGTTATGTGGCCCCCCGGACTAGGATAGATCCCTTTCTCGTGGTGACACCTAATCTTTGCCGAATGGAGTGGTTGCGCTCGGTCCAAACGCGCAAGACGTAACACAGGCGTATAGAACAATAATAATAAATGCAAAATGATGCTTTAGCGAGCAGCTCCTAAATGTAAACTCGAATTTAACAGGCTTTCATGGTGATGTCAACGATTACACGGAAGCCTAGTATTGATCAGCTTCTGACTCCTATCCCGCATACCGCCATGGTTTAATTGTTGACGAATCCGGCCCACGCAATTTTGACCACAAAGTGATGTTGTGCTACTGCCATACGCTATAGCTATGAAGTTCAGAAAAGTTGATGTTAAGTTAATTTTGTTAATGTTGACTTAATTAGTTCATATTTCAGAAAATTTTCGGCGAATTTCAAATACCACAAATTTTCAAGCATTTGAATTCGAAGATATTCGAAAAATGTGATTTTTCTGAATACACTAGCTCGAATAAGTTAGAAAAACGCGAGTATTCATGGATACTCGAATTCGAGTGCATCCGAAAAGGGTGCTATCCGAATTGGTGGTGGCCCCTCTTAAACCATTTCATAAGAACTGAATGTTTTCGGTATTGAAATACATTGAACATACTCATATTTCTTATGAAATCGTTTAATTAAGAGGGGCCACTACAAACTTTTGGTTTAATTACCCAAGTTTGAGGTGACGTCGCATCTGGACCTGAACCTCGCCGAGTATGAACAGGCCATGTACGGCCCGTTCTTCGGCACGATGGGCGTCACATTCGCGATGATCTTCACCGCAGCCGGCTCAGCGTACGGCACGGCGAAGTCCGGCACGGGCATTGCGTCGATGTCGGTCGTGCGTCCGGACCAGGGATGAGCGGATAATAAAATTTTGAAACACGGATAACGGATAACGGATAATTTTTCCCAAAAATGGCCGGATAACGGAAAAACGGATAACGAACAAACAACAAAAATTAAAACTCGTTTTAAACCATTCTTTCTCTATTAGTAGGTCGGGATTTGTAATATTGTCCTCGTCACGTGTCAAATGAGCAACCTTTAACATCCTTATCGGTGTTTTTCTTCGAGGCGCGAAGTAGCGCACGCTGAGAAGGCACCGACCTTCGCATGCACTCCGACTCAATATTCTTGGTTCGGATTTCCAGTAGGTATCAGGATTGCACGGGTATGTAAATGCACTGACTTGTCCATCGGCTGGTCACCACAAGTCATTGGTGAAGTACGTATACCAGTATTGAACCCACACTCGTCAACAGCTGCTTCTACTGCTCAGCAACTACCCGTAAACCTATGGTCCGCAAAACGTCTGGTTGGGAATTCGACCCAAACTCCGAAACAAAGCGCCTTGGACACGATGATTTATTGACCCTTCGGTCCCATTAGAGGAGAAAAACTAATCTTGCTCATTAGAATAATACAGAATAGAGTAAGGGAAGATCTTCAAAACGATTGACGTTAGCTTTGTCCGCTGCCAACCGCATGACTGGTATTCCCATCCCGAAGGATCTAATCTGCAGAAAAATTGATAGTCGATCGGTTATTCGGTCAATCGATACTGTTATCTTGTTCTAAAAACTGTCGAATCTCTTTGGGGTATTTCCTGCAGGCTAGAGTAACTCTCGAAGAAACTGTCGTGTGACTACCACTCCAAATGGTCAAATTTGGGCGAAAACCGATAACTGCGGTCGAAAAATCGATACTATCGATTAATATTGGTCTCCTCATCCTGCATAATCACAATCACATCCCGATTGGTCAAATCGGGGGCAGAACGACAAGTCCTATCAAAGATCGATGCCATCGATCAATAGTGATTGTCCGTTCGAATCCTTCCACTCATTCGTCCAACCTAGTTCATTTCCCGCTAATTTTGGTTCATTTCCATCCATTGCACATGAGGAAAGCCTTGACAGGTTCTACATTCACGTGCGGGTCACTTTTACACGTTTGACATGATTTACTGGTTCATACAGGTTTGTGACACACATACACACAGGACAGACGGACTAACGCTTTTATATATAGTAGGATAGGATAGGATATTAAAGGCTGGCTACTGGCTTTTCACCACTCGGAAGTTATGCACATGCCAAACATAGTTGCAATGCGGTAAAAGATCGTGTACATAGAAGACGAATATCTGGCACATCCTTAAAACGAAGTGATTCGTATGAAGACTTATTCCTTTCTCCCCCAACCGGCACGTTTTTCCCAGATGCTATATTATGCTAGAAGGAATTCTGGTGAAAACACCACAAATAGAAATGAGCAAGGCAGTGTGCTGCATTTCAGAACGCGCTATGAGCAGGTTGATAGTTTGGCCTAATTATGCCATTATGCCAAAACTAAGAGAAGGCTCTGACCTAGCACTGCAAAGCTTATATTCAACAAAGTAATCATAAGGGTGCCAGATTTTGTTGTTCGTTATCCGCCCAAAAACCACCGGATAACGAACAACAAAACGGATAGGCCGAAACCCGCCGGAAACCGGATAACGGATAACGGATAACGGTTAATCCGCTCATCCCTGGTCCGGACCTCGTCATGAAGGCGATCATCCCCGTCGTCATGGCCGGTATCGTATCATCTACGGCCTCGTCGTCGCCGTCATCGTCTCGGGTAAGGTGGCGCCCGGCAGCCCCGACTACAAGCTGAAAGAGGCGTTCGCGCAGTTCGCCGGCGGCATGTACGGTCTGGGCGTCGGCTACGCGATAGGAATCGCCGGCGACGCGGAGTGAGAGCCTTCTCACAACAGCCGCGCATGTTCGTCGGCATGATTCTGATTCTGATCTTCGCCGAGGTTCTAGGTCTCTACGGTATGATTGTCGCTCTTATTCTGGGCGCCACATAAGCCGGTGCCGTCTCGATGTGTATATATTTTTGCATGTGTAGAGTGATCCCGTCTTGAAATGTGATGCTTCATTCCCATTATATTAATGTGAATAAATTTATATCTTAGAAAACAACGCACTAACGAAACCAAAATAAATAATACAGAAAATAAAACACTTGTTGGCTATGTAGGGACGTTCGCAAGTGGTTAGGGCGTGAAAATCATTGCCTTGCCTGTGTCCAAACCGTTGGTTAATGGTGTCTTGGTCTATTTTTAATTCATTTTTCTGATGTTATCGTTGGCGTAGTTCACTTATTTATACATGTTGTTTCCCATTTATTGCGCTTCATTATGTCGGGAAATCGTTCAAGAGTGATCACCACCAACTAGGATTGCAGCTCGAAAAGTTTTATCAGCCATAACTATAGTATGAACTAATATACAGATTAGCGTTGAAGATACTAACGGCACCTTTCACACAGTTGCATAATTGTGACTTTCAGGAAGTCTTCAAATTATCTAATAAATTCGAATTCCAAAATTTTTTCATTTATTGGAATTTGAATGTAGTCGAAAAAAATGATTTGATTTTCCTGAATATTCGAATGGGAACGTTTGAAAATCAAGAATTCTTGAACATTCGAAGTCGAATACATTCGAAAAACGTGATTTTCCTGAATATCCTAGTCCCAAATATGCAAACTCGAATGTTCGCTTGATTCGAATAGCTAATTCAAGCCTAACTATGCATTGTCCGTAAGCCGAACTTGGAATCGATCTTCATCGATGCTCAAGAGATGGTCATCAGTACATACCAGGCTGTCCAATAATTCTTGTCCGAAAACTTCACCATTTTTAATTTTTTTCAACTTTATTGAAAAACAAGTCTAATCAACAATATAATCACCACAGTTATCCACAACAGTGGTCCATCGATTGGGCAGGTCGCCGATGCCCTTCGCCCAGAACTTCGGGGGCTGCGACTCGAAGAAGTCCCGATGTCGGATTTGAGGTTGTCGTAGTTGGTGAGTTTTCCTCCGGCCAAATGGTGCTTTAGCGGGCGGAGCAAGTTGTAGTCGGAGGGGGCGAGGTCCGGGGAATACGGCGGATGGGCAACCGTCTCCCAGCCGAGCGTCGCCAACTTCTGCTGGGTCTACTTCTCCACGTGGGGGCGTGCGTTGTCGTGCAGCAGGTGGACCGAGGCCCGTCGGGGACGCTTTTCTCGGATGGCGACAGCTAGTTTCTCGAGCTGATCGGTGTAGATGGAGGCGGTGACCGTCCTGCCTTGCGGGAACAGCTCGAAGTACAGCATGCCCTTGGCGTCCCATCAGCAGCAGAGCATGATCTTCAGCGGGTGCAGGTCGGCTTTCGGCGTCGTCGGCGGCTCTTCTCCGCGCGGGATCCAGACGGCACGGCGGGCGACGTTGTCGTAGAGGACCCAGCTCTCATCCCCAGTGACCAGGTCCTCGAGAAACTCCTTGCGATGCGGACGACACTTGTAGTACACGAACGTACGAATTCGACCTTGGTCCATTTTAGCTTGTAATGGTAGCTAGACGCGGCGACTGCGCCTTATATATCCCTAGCGTAGAACTCTGGAGAACCTTCTAGAAGGTTTTTACACTTGCCTGATATTATAACACTTCTAAGGAAAATTATAGAATTTTGAAAATTTTCGGACAAGAATTATTGGACAGCCTGGTACTAACAACTCTATGAAGGAAAAGCTCACCTTGTCCAGTCTTTATCCGCATATCACCTCCGTCCGCCTTAGCACTACTTGACGCCATCTGAGTGAACTCAATAAGATATTGTCACGGCTCTATTTGAAGGAAGAAGGTACGTATGACGACGTGGTGGATCGACCAAAGTGCACCCTAAGAGAGGAACGACAGCAATGATTTAAGCTTTTTATTTTCATGTATTTATCGTGAACACGGTAACTATTCACAAAGCAACGAGCCTTGCCTACACATCTAACTACTACAATAGTCGGAGAGATCCGCTGAGGAAATTTTGATCCGCGAACGGTTACCATATCACATCTATGATGAACATTCACGTACAACACACACACAGAGACACACACGAGAGGTTAGTTGGACTGATTGCGCGCGCGCGCGTTGGCGGATAAAGACGACGACAATTGATCCTCAGAGCACAGAGAAGATTCTATGGATGAACCGGTAATGTGGAAATGCAGATGATGTCGAGAACATTATAGCACTATATCCTCCCTGAGTAGAGCAGTTCACAGGTAGATAGCCCGAGCTTGCCCTCTCTACGTGTCAGGGTAGACATGATATCTAGCTGCGCGACAATTTCTAGGTACTTCTAGACTGCCTTAAGCACTTGAAGATGATGGACAATCGACTGATTGATCGACGAAACCAGAGATCAGGAGCAAATCACACGAAAAGTCGTTTGGTAACACTAGGAGGTTTGAGAACGGGGCGACGATGAATCTTCGGCTGGGCTACCGAAAAGAATCGGCTACACACGCACAAACAGACAGATTTAGTATAGATCGACTGAAAGAAGCTATCTGAATTCTGGCCACTATGAGTGAATGAACGATCCGTAGGCACAAGGTCTACAAGTGAGACAACATATAACAACAGTGGGAGAAGAACAGCAGCAACGCGTGAGGAACATGAGGAGCAATGAACTCAGGTAGAACATTTCACAAACCGTTTTGTTCTGAACACTCGCACAGACGCAGATGTAGAGAGATGAACATCGACGAAAGAATGACGGGGGATACACATTGGACTAGACTTTCTCAACCGCTGCATTATTCCGATTGTTCGCGTTGATCACTCGAGACGCTTTCGGCATACGAGCACTGTCCGGATGTCGACAGTTCGGACAGAACCACTTTCCTTTCGGCTTCGTCGTGAGACCGATGCACTCGAAGTGAAACCATTCGATCTCGCACTTGTCGTTGTCACAGCCGATCATCTCACCGAACGATATCTGAAGATAAAGACACGTTGAGACTTTCAACAGCAACACTTAAGAACACAGGTCTATATATTAGGTTGCCCCATAAGTCCCCGTTATTTGTTGTTACAGGATGTTTTGTTGCGATCAAAACTCTTGCGCCAGGCGGGACTCGAACCCGCATCTTCTGCTTTCCGGGCAGCGATGTTCGCCTTACACCACCGGCGCAGTTTGACCGCACATAACATCCGCGATACCCTCGAGGTCTGTCAGCACCCACCCGTGATACGGGATGGGCCGGCCGCTGATATCAGCATGGAACCGGTTAAGCTGAAGACCTTACTGGTAACAATGCTTGAACACATTTGCTTAAGCCTGGAGCGGCTGGTAGAGAGGCTATATGTTGTTACAGGATGTTTTGTTGTGATCAAAACTCTGTAACATCCTGTAACAACATATAGCCTCTCTACCAGCCGCTCCAGGCTTAAGCAAATGTGTTCAAGCATTGTCCCCGTTATTATTTAACGATTCACTGCGGATTTCGCCGGCGGTCTCTTGCATAGCGCTATACAGCTTTCGAAAGAGAATGATTTGCTCTATCAGCACATGCATTGCATTTCTTTTTTCATCCTGAATTTTGCCAATTTTTAGGTCGTTAAAATGAAAATGAAAAGTGAAAAGTGGCCATCTGCGCAGTTGTTCTCTCCACTTAGGTTTGGAATCTATTTTTGCGCAGCTTTTCATAGCATTTGGAAGACAATGTTCTGTACTCCAAAAATACGTGTTGGTCCCATTTGCTCAGTTGTCCTTTATTGATTTTTAGGCCATCGAATTGGGACGTCCTAAGGAGAAGATCTATTTTTACCGACAGCTCTGGGGTGGGCTTCTTGATTGGTATTATATGTTGTTCGAAAAAGAATGTGTTGTTCTTTAAGAATCTGTGTCGCGCTTACTGGCTCATGCCGATTTCTGTCGAATATCAACAAAATGCCAAAAGAGACAAATCATCTTCACCAACAACTCCTCCCTGTTCAGTTGTCGATATTCGACAGAAATCAACATGAGCCAATAAACGCGACATAAATTCTTATAGAGCAAGACATTCTCTTTCGAACGACATATAATACCAAGCAAAAAAGTCCAACTGCAGAGCAGGAGCTGTCGGTAAAATATCGGACGCAAAAGTCAGACGTCCCATTTGATGACCTAAAAATCAATAAAGAACAAATGAGCAAACAGGACCAACACGTGTTCTTGTAGTACAGAACATTGTCTTCCGAATGCTATAAAAAGCTGCGCAAAAATTCCAAACCTAACGGAGAGAAGCGACTGCGCAGATGGCCACTTTGCAC